>SNQJ01S0013565.1:187122-197711 GCA_010110895.2 Picea sitchensis
AGTGCATGGGTTAGCTACACATGTCAAATATGTAGTGGCATATTTGGGGTTAGAATATTTGGGTGGCTCAAAATAGTGGTTTTGGGTTAGTGCCTTGGTGGCCATGTTTGGAATTATGAGTAATTAGCACATTAGGGTGCAATTTCTTAGGTTGATGCGATAGCTACATCCACCCTTAATCCAACACTAACATTAATAGTGGTTAGTTGTGTGATCTAATTTCATGCATTAGGTTCATGGGTTGGGTGTGTGGGTAGGTGCATAAATTAGGTGTATGGATTATAATTGTAACTTGTGTCTTGATCAATATGTTGATGGCTTTAGTGCATGGGTTAGCTACACATGTCAAATATGTAGTGGCATCCATCACAATGTTGATGTGAAGCAAAATCCCCAATTGGAGATATGATAAAATCCAAGCTTTCCAACAAAGTATTCCAAGGGGAGAGGACCAACACAGTGCTAAGCCAACCCCATGCATACAACTTCCAAGAGAGAATGGTATAGAATAGTTAGAAGGACTAGGGTCACTAACTAAGTGAATTGTGTTGTGTTTCATCCATCAAATGACCAAGTGCCCCATGGTAATTTCTCTTTAGGAGACCCAAATGAGTGGAAATGAGTTTCCACCCATAGGTTCAACGACCAAAGCCAATTTCACCAAATCCAACAACACAATAACAATTAGTTCAAGAGAGAACCCATCAATGGATGCATGACATTGGAAGGGATAAGACAAAGGATCAACATAGAGAAGGAAGGTTTCTCTCATGAATGACATAAGTTACCAAGGAATGTGATTGCATTTCAAGTACAATGTCCAACTATAACCCATCATGGGATGTAATTTCCCACTGAGACATCATGGGTGTGAATTAACTTGGCATGTAGTTGGGTTTCACGAGTGTAAATTAATTTTTAGTGTAGTTTCACTTTCTCCCTAATAGCAAGGATTTTCAACAACGAGGACGTGTTATTGTCACAATATCCATTAAGGCATTATAAACAATGCAACATCGCCCCAACGCCATCGATAATTGTCAACAATTGGCTTTGTCCCTAGTACCATAGGCATTAGACCTTACACAAAAATCATTGTTATTTGTTTGATGGTATATTTGTCTAGGGTTATGAGTGTATCGGCCTTGCCACTACTTTCGATGTTCCTAATGTGGACTCTACTCCAATGTCATGATATAAATATTTTGATTGTGGGTTATTAACACTTGTTCTCGGTGAAATAATATATTAACACTTGTCAGGGCATTGACACTTGTCCTAGATTATTATTATTATTATTATTATTATATCAATTATATATATTATATTAAATAATATATAATTGATATATATTAAAAACAATAATAAAAATAACAAAACATAAAACAAAAACAAAAAAAATAACAAATTTCAAACAAAATAACAAAAAAAAAAAATGAATTGTATAATGAGCCTGTGCCCATATTTTACACACAACAACACTAGAGCCCACAACAACACTAGAGAGAAAACCCCTAAAACCCCACCATTCTAGCCTAGTGAGAGGGAGAATATAAGGCGCGAGAGGGAGGAGACAATCCCCTGAAACCCAGTCACCATTCAATCGAACCCAGCGAGAGAACCCCCGCGTAGTGGAGATAAGGAGGCCCTACACCCACAAACCCCCCCAAAACTCGGTCGTCATTCAATCGAACCTAGCAAGAGGGAGGAGAGAACCCCCACGCAGTGGAGATAAGGAGGCCCTACACCTACACAATGAATTGTGACAGTCGATTCTAGCACACTTTATCAAGTGACGTCGAGACTAAGGGAGAGGGAAAGGATGGTGAGTACCTCTGCACACTTGAATTTACATTGCTAATTCGAGATTAGTATTTTTGTTTTTACAAGTTTGTTTAGTTCCATTTTTTTGTTGGAAGGAGATGGACATCTCACCTTCTTCTTCCCTACCCATACGCCCTAAGAATTGGATTGCCTACGCCTTCTTCTCCCTTTCCCATACACCTTAAGAATACACCCTAAGAATTGTTTTTATGCAATATTTGAATCCCTAAGAATTGGATTGCCTATGCCTTCTTATCCCCTACCCATACGCCCTAAGAATACACCCTATAGGGCAATGAATTGTTTTTATGCAATATTTAAATCCCTTCAAGAGTGATTTCACTTATGTCCACTGGTAAAAAAATAGAATGAATCAAGATGATGCATAAACCAATCATTATATTCTTCTAATATAGGAAAGAGGGATGTTTTTACACTTCTATGGGTAACACATGATATCTTTATGATGTGATATAGTGAGGATGTGCACCTACATTTTCTGAATAGGGTCCAAAAATAGAAATCCAAACTTGTCTTAGTATTGGAGGGAACTTGTGAAGAAATTGACGAAGTGAAGAGGGAAAAAAACACTCTTAAGCCTTTAAAATATCGATTAAGAAATATAGTTAGTGCGTGAAAGTGAAGTATTTTTTCATGCATACAAGACTAGACTATGTTGTTAGCTGACACTTAGATAAAGGAGTAGCGTAGTAGGAGATATCTCTAGCTCGAGTGGTGGAAATCCCTCATGGTTTATCGAGCAATTGCTCGCAGATTATTTTGTCATTCCTTAACCCACATTTTTCCAATAAGCGAAATGAATTAGTGAAGCATTATTATATTACATCTAGGCACTATATCCAAGAATAAAACTATTCATTTGGTTTAGCTAGCAAAAGTGTGCTAGATCTATGCATAAATTCAAAATAGAACATTAGATCTAGTCAAATAGATTCAATTTGAATTGAATTTTTGAAATAATACGCATCATGTAACTTAAGGGATCCCTTTGACCCTAATTATTTAACATCTAACAAGGTATTGATATTTTCCAAAAGCTTATTATCCATGTGGACTCTCATTTCCATCTAGGTTCTAGTCTTCTTAATGACATCCCAATTCCTCATATGCATTTTTTCTATCAATGTTGGATATTTTAGGGATTTCTCAAGGTCTTTCAATGATGAGCTAATGACATCATTCTCTAACTATATATCTTAATATATATTCAATAATAACAAAAGAAGGATCCACATATATAGACTTACCCTTTGATGAAGATGGATTATGGCTCTTCCCGCTATCATTTTGAGATCAATTGTGAGCTTGGCAATGTCCTCTATTCACTCTTCAACTTCTTTCTCATCGTTGGGTGTATATTTCTTAGGGAAAGTTTACCTAAGGTGACCATACATATGAAAGATGGAGCACCAAAAAGGAATCTTAACATTATCTATCTCCTGACAATAAGAACAATTATCCACTTGGATATCAATTCCTTCAAGCAATCCGTCTCCCAAGTTCATTTCCACAAAAATCTTAGCCATTTAGGTCTTGTCTAGGAAGCATGTTTTCTCGTCAATATCCAACATCGATCAAACTAGGAGGTCATCCATCAAACTATGTGACACATGCCTCCAAATGCACAAACAAGTTGACCACTCCAATATTTGTAACGTGGCATGGCATGAGAGGTCCATGTGCATGAAGAATATCCCCAAACTACCTATGTCATTCTGACCAATGCCTTGAGAGTTGTAAGATTGCATCGAGAGTTGTGAACGAACTTAGGAGTTGTGAAGATACCTTGGGAGATGTGAAAATTACAAATGTCATAATGAATCCCATGCAATGTTCACTTAGCCACAATGTCCATTCACCATTAATCCGACCAATATGTAATTATGGCCTTTGAATAATGGCTTGTCCCATTTGTCCTCTTTGGATGGAGTGAGTCAAGGTAATTAAAAAAATTGTCATTTTTTTGATGGAGTGAGTCAAGGTAATGGACAACAACAACAACATCACTTATCCCATTCTCAATAACTCGCACCCATGCCTTAGCCTTTACAATTTTGTAGCCATCGATGGGTTACGAATCAATAACAACTCTCATATTTGTTACTTAACAATGTATTTTACTCTCAATTGCTCGCTTCTTTTTTACATGTATAGGGCACCTTTACCTTTCTACCATTTCTTCTCCTTGGGTTGAGGAATCACATCCTCCACCTTAGCCACCTCGGTTCCCTCTTCCCTAGTCATGACCTCCATTTGTATTGTCAGTATCTGAGATGGAGGTCCAAAGGTGTTAAGTATGTAATGGTGGGGTCAGTTGTAAAGATGATGGGGAGGTAGGGTTTAAGGGAATGTGTTTCACCTTATTTTGTATACTAAATGCAAAAAAAAATCATCATAACATCTTCATGAATGATGCCCATCCAGCCAAATGCATGTGGAATATGTGTCACTTATCATGCAACATGGATTAGGTAGATACCTTATCTTACCACCACTTCCCTTGCCACCCTTAAGTCCTTATTTAATTCCATAGGTTTATTTAATTATAACGATTTGATTTGGAGTTGCACCATATCTCACATTTGGAACGTTTTCTCCTTGAAACATTTTCAAACATATGATAATAATAATAATAATCTATTTTTAAGGTCACGACCAAGCCAGACACCAAATTGGTGTACGGAACCCAAGATTTTAGCTCGAATTAGGTATTCTTTTACATCATCCAAGTTAGCACTTACACATTTATTCCATGTAATTTACTTTCTTACAATCATGAAGCCAAATACCAAGGGGTTATTAGTCCCTCCATGAGACTTCTTACAATCATGGTGCCAAATTCCAAGGGGTTATTAGTCCCTACATGGGACTTTTAGCTTATGTTTTTTGTACTTTCTCTTTGTTGGTCCAATTAGTCCTTATATGGAACTTTTATCTTGTGTGTTATGAACTTTCTCTTTATTGGTCCAATTAGTCACTACATGGGATTTTTAGCTCCATGTACACTTTCTCTCTATTGGTTCAATCATACATCTACAAAATAGAAAAATATTTCTTAAGTTNATCTTGGACTTGAACATTTAAGTGGGGTAAAAGGAGGTTGCCCCCTCGAAGAGGCTTATTATCTGAAATTATCTCTTTTTCAAGGCGTTGAGTACTTTTTCTGAGGTTTTTCTATGCTATATTGATATTTGGTTCCTAACAGATCATCAACAAGCTAGCCATCCTTGGCACCTATAGTCACATCCCAAAAGTACACAAGAATATCTCCTTCTCAATCCTCCATAATGAACACACTATTATGTACCAAATAACCCATTTAACATCAATTGACACCAATTTTAGTAATATCTCACCTAGAACAAGTGAATGTGTAAATAAAAAGACACTTTGAGAGAATAGACTCCAATTAAAAGATGTTCAAATGCACACTATGAGTCAAATACTCAAATAGGTCTCCTGGATTTATAAATAGGAGATAAAGGTGGCATGATGTGTCGTACACACTATGTTGACCTAACTATAACTAATATCATAATAGTGAATGTGGGTTAGGACCCTCACACAGTCCTCAAAGATTTTGATGGATGGTTTTTCTTCATGAATTTCTCATCTTCCCATGCATCTCCTTCTAGATCCATGTTCTTCCACTTGATTAGGTACTCCGTAATGTTTCTATTTTGAATATAAAGACATCATCAACCTATAAATTATTCTAGTTTAGGAATCGATGTTCCTTCTTCATCTTGAAGTTCGACAATTTGTTTGCGGATGATATCTTGAAGTCATGGATAATGTTGTTCCTATTATATTCCATAAACCCTTCCAAAATTTTCTTATGAATTTTGGATCTTTCTCACTTCCTATTACCTTAGAAAATCCACAAAGCCTATGAATTTCATTCATGAAAATGTTTTCCACTTGGCTTGTAGTATATGAAATTTGAGTTCCATAATTTTTTGATTCTATTCCATAAATTTTTGAGTCTATCCTTATCTTCTAATTTTGGTAATACTATTATGAAATACATTAATATCTCTTCCCATATTTGATTAGGTAGTGTAAGGGTTGAAGTAACCCTAGAATCTTGATAGAATCTAGGATTTTTTATACTCATCCATGGTATAAATTATATATATATATATATATCCATTTCATCCCCGCACATGAGCTAGCTAGATGAGAAGTCCGATCATGTGAGATACCCGCGCACGAGCTAGCTGGAGGAGAAGGAGAGAGGAGGTTGTAGCTGGTTGAACGAGCTAGGATAAGGTCGAGGTGAGATCAGTAGAGAGGAGGTTGTAGCTAGTTGCATGATCTAAGAGAAGGAGAGGAGGATAGGGCAGAGAGGAGGGCATGCCGAGCAGGTATGTTTCACAAATAGGAGGGCATGCAGAGGAGTTCAGGGCAGAGAGGAGGATTTGATCAGAGCCAAGGGGTATTTGATCAAAGGACCAACAATGACACCACCAAAATCAGTATGCTTAGGTTTTGTATTGAAATATTTTTAAAAACATGATGAACAATATGGTCGATGGGCCTCCTTCCAATCCTTCTTTTGTCATATTACCTCCTCATTTAGGTACCAAGTTTTTCAAATGGGCCCAATTGTGTAGAGAAATCAACGGGTCCAAAATTTCAATGCAATTTTTCTGAATGCAATTTTTGTTGTTTAGTCTTAGGATTTTTGAATTTTGTGATGAATTAAGCATAAAACTAACTTGAATCTCTGCCATGTTGATGACTAGTGTATGGAAAAAAAAAACTTTTGACCTTGGTTTTCTCATTGGGTTGTAGATACTACTCATAGAAAGATTAATATTAATTACTTGCCCTTCCACTAGAACCCTACTAACTCCTAGTATGATCAATCCTCCATATTACAAAGGTCTCACATTTAGCAAGATTGGGTCTTTACAATTGAACCAAATGTTGGTTTGAGAAATAGACTAGGGTCCACTTAAGTGTTCAACATAGGCATTGTAGTGTAGTATTGGCATATCAATCCCTTGTTACAAGGAAGGTATCACCCGAGACACCTTTCCAAAACCTTAGGATAACGCGAGGACATGCAATATAACACAGTGTTCCATTGAAACTACTTCAACAAACATTCCATTATTCGAACCTTCAATTATCCTATCTTTTAAGGACATGACTAATTAAAACCTGAGAAGGGTCATTCTTCGCCATATAATATATATCTAATAACAAATAAACATCATCCACGTGAAATAGACATAGAAGCTCAATTTTAAATACTATTAAATAGATGTGAAATTGATCTATTTGAAATAGACGTGAAATTGATCAATTTTAAATAGACGTGAAATTGATCTATTTGAAATAGATCAATTGTGATCTTGGGAATGTTCTCTATTCACTCTTCAACTTCTTCCTCATCGTTGGGTGTATATTTCTTAGGGAAAGTTTACCTAAGGTGACCATACATATGAAGGATGGAGCACCAAAAATGAATCTTAACATTGTCTATATCCTGACAATAAGAACAATTCCCCACCTGGATATCAATTCCTTCAAGCAATCCATCTCCTAAGTTCACTTCGACAAAAATATTAGCCATCGAGGTCTTGTCTAGGAAGCATGTTTTCTCATCAATATCCAACATTGATCAAACTAGGAGGTCATACAGCAAACTATGTGACACATGCCTCCAAATGTGCAAACAAGTTGACCACTCTGATATTTGTAACATGGCATGGCATGAGAGGTCTTTGTGCATGAAGAATATCCCCAAACTGCTTATGCCATTCTGACCAATGCCTTGAGAGTTGTGAACGAACTCAGGAGTTGTGAAAATTACAAATGTCATAATGAAGCCCATGCAATGTCCACTTAGCCACAATGTCCATTCACCATTAATCCAACCAATATGTAATCGTGTCCTTTGAATAATGGCTTGTCTCATTTGTCCTTTTTGGATGGAGTGAGTCAAGGTAATTAAAAAACTTATCCTCTTTTGGATGGAGTGAGTCAAGGTAATGGAAAACAACAATAATGGACAACAACAACAACATCACTTATCCCATTGTCAATAAATCACACCCATGCCTTAGCCTTTACAATTTTGTAGCCATCAATGGGTTACAAATCAATAACAACTCTCGTATTTGTTACTTAACAATGTACTTTACTCTCAATTGCTCGCTCCATTTTGACATGTATAGGCCACCTTTACCTTTCTACCGTTTCTTCTCCTTGGGTTGAGGAATCACGTCCTCCACCTTAGACATCTCGGTTCCCTCTTCCCTAGTCCTGACCTCCATTTGTATTATCAATGTTATTAGGGTCCAGTTAAGTGTTCAACATAGGCAGTGTAGTATAGTATTGGCATATTCATGTATTTGAAATAATATTCATATTTCCAACGAGGGTAGTCTTTTCGGTGAGTTAAAGTTCCTCCTTTCTTGTTCATTTTTTTTTTCAAAAATACCATGATTTGGGTTGTCTTTAAATTGTCCAAAAACTCTTAGGGTAAATTTACATGAGAAAAATTCCCAACATAGAAGTGGAATCCTAATTTTTTTCATAGTTCCTATCGAGTTTGGGTCAATTTTTCATTGTGCCCCTTATCCCACTCTAACCATTTCAAGTCCAAAGCTCAAAAATATGGAAAAAACTAGACAGGGAGAGTCATAGAACATGAATTTGTAAGAAACTAAAAATATCTCAAAATGCTTTGTATTTCTTGGTGTTGATGTCATTTGACTCCAGACATGCCCCTATAATGCCCAGATAGTATACCAATAGTAATAGAGCATAATACAATTGTGAAAGAGTAACACTATGGTAATCATTATGAGCTTACTGTGATACTAATAGGATACTAGTAATGAACTAGTGTTACATCTTGATTGAATGACTGTTTTTGTTGTTAATGGTGTTATAGGAAGTAAAAGCAAATAGGTATTTACCAGATCTATCTTCATTGAGTGAGGGAATTTCAGGTAGAATAGAGGAAAGTGAGACATCTAGTAGGTCTAACATGCGAAGATCAACTAGAGGTGAGAAGATCAGAAGAAAATTCCATAGACGGATGGAATTTTTTCTTGCGAAAGGGGGATCATGTTCTTATGATCATGAGAGAATAGAAAACATCGAGGTGCCCTTGAGATACAAACATATAGTGAATCAATGGGTACCCAAGGATCTTCCTGAAATAACCACTAATTTTTGTGTAAACGAAAGGATATACCGGATTGCTCCATCGTCATTACATGGTTTGGGGATATTTTCCATGGATGGCATAAAGGTCTATTACAACGAATTAACTAAATTGATGGAGTACGTCAAAACCTATTATCTCTACAAAGATTGGATACAAATATTCTAGTATACAAAAAGTATGTGAATATATAGCTTGGCTGCAAATTATATATAGCTAAAAGACAATGACCAAAATAAAGGAGCAACTATCTATATTGACGGAAGGCCAAAAGAAACGGGGAATATTGCAGGGTTTATAAACAATGCATGACCCGTGACAAAAAATAATCGACCCAATTGCGTATTTGAGGGGCGTGAAGGAAATCATGTATTCGTATGTGCAATAAAATCAATAGTTGCAAGGGAAGAGTTATTGATTGATTACAATTTGAATTGAATAGATACATATGTTTCTATTATGGGGGTGGTACATATAATAATTTACCCAACCTGCAAGCAATGAATCTCATATTTTATGATTTTCATTATGTTCTATATGGTGTTAATTCATTTGGAGAGCTTCGGTCTGTTTAATACTCAGTGTGTCCTATTTTTGTTATCAACATTTGAATTTCTCATAAATTTGAATTTATTTCTCATGATAATGATCACGGTTCTAATTTTACTGTAATGCGGCAGGATGATCGTGGTAAATCAAAAGCAGCCTCAGAACAGGTAAATGAAAAACAATTTTTGAATTTCATTTAATGTGCATTTTATTTCTGTGGCGATCAATTATTTTATTTGTTTACATAACTGAATTATCATTTATTTTGTCGAATATGTAGTCGGCGGGACATGATGCTGATGATGATTCACTCGGTGAAAGGGATTTGTATGAATCCCCCAAATCTATGGTTTTAATTAAAAAAAGATCAATAAAGAAAACAAGGAACTAACTCACTTGTTAGATATTCTAGATCAAACTCCTGAGGTCGTAGAAAGGATCAAAGAAGTTATGACAAGGCTTAATATATATAAGGTAATAACCATAATTTCAAGTGGTTTTATTTTTATGTCATAAGATCAATTATGAAAGCTTGATTTTTAACTTTTACATTATCTAAACGAAAAAATGTTTACTTTCTAATATAGATATTTTTGGATCCTGCTGACATCGACGTGCATGGTATCGGTAGTAGTGGAACTACACAGACGCCAAAGGGTCCCAACGCAGGCCCTCGTATAGCTTCCAGGACACATCAATTCAGATCTCCACCTTCCACACCATTAGGTGGGAGCCACGACATGCACACCGAGGAAGCAGCTACACAGGTAGGCTCTGGAGGTGGTAACAAAGATGAGGCCGATGATTTGACAAACTATATGGTTGTTTTTCCTAAAGTAATACGTGTGACCAACATAGGGACCCTTAAGGGCACCTTTATGGTCAACGAGGAAGGGATTCCATTAAAGAAAGTTAAAGTCCCAGGTAATTTTTAAAATTTTATTTTTTTCATGTTCTCTATGTAGACAAATATAAATCATCTAAATTATTATTTTTAAATTAATAATCA
>SNQJ01S0013565.1:208964-222482 GCA_010110895.2 Picea sitchensis
TTATAAAAACTATATAAAATCCTTAGAAATTTGAATATTTTTGCAAAAATATCACCAAACATTTATAGTTGGCATATGAAGGATTAGTAAGATTCGCCAAGGTTTCTACATTTTAAAATAAATTTCCATCCTTAAAATCATCCCTAATGATGAAGGATGTTGTCATAATATATATGTCTAAATAAACCTTGCTAAGACAACTTATAGCAGTAATTTCAAAATCTATTTCACAGAGTATCAAATGTCTTCACACAGTTATGACAAGTTGATGCAGACCCCCCTTCTCCCCTTGGGGCTGCGCGACCTCCCGGTCTAGGATCGTTCACATCAAGGAGTCATATCGACTTTTTGGGCCTTTTCTAGACCCCAATTAAATTACACAGGTCCCCTTTTCGGATTTTGGTGCAGGTCCTATGATACCCACAACCTCTCCTTGCGCGCTTCTGAAATACCAAGTTTCAGGCGCTAGCTCCTTTTGCATTAGCCCCTTCCTACATGTGACCTCGGGCTATGACCTCTCATAAACACATGATTGTGGGGTGGACAAGAGTGGTTTGAGACCCACCCACTTTAGCTCCCCGCAATTCACTACAAAGCACCACGTATCCCTTTGGTGATACTGTGGTTTCAATTGCGACCCACTCTAAGAATTTTAGAGTCTGAACACTTTTTGGCTCCATAATTAAGCGTGACCATTGATCTCCAATATGGGGTGATGCCTCTTGATCAAAGGCTACAATCTGTCTCTTCTTTCCTTCCTTCTCTCCGGATCACACATTCTCAGATCCTTACGATCTATCGATGCATGTCCCTTTCAAATCAACGGTTGTGAATTGCTTTGCAATTCAGGTTTCAGAGTTTTCAACTCTCAAACCTTACTTTCTTTGCAATGACTATCTTCCAAAGTAGAAGATCTGTTGACACTTGTCCATAGTAAACAGACGACTCAGATGAATCCTCGCTCTCCACCTTCGAAAATTCTCGTTCAACACCCTCCTTCCTTTTTCGAAGTGACCTTCCCCGCAATGGTAGATCTCATGCCACGTGTCCTCCTCAAATCGACGGTCCTAGCCCACGGTCACATGTAGGAAGGGGCTAATGAAAAAGGAGCTAGCATGAAACTTGGTATTTAAAAAGTGCGCATGTAGAGGTTGTGGGTATCATAGGACCTGCACCAAAAGCTGAAAAGGGGACATGTGTAAGTTAATTGGGGTCTAGAAAAGGCTTGAAGAGTTGATCTGACTCCTTTATGTGAACGATCCTAGACCGGGAGGTCGTGTATCCCTAAGGGGAGAAGGGGGGTTTGCATCAAGTTGTATCAGAGCTTTATTTCGTCTATAGATTTCAGACGAAGGAGATAAAAGAGATAGTTTGATATCATCAACTGATATTAAAGCTTAAAATTGCTTGCAGACAACAGGAAAGGGAAAGAGAAGACAATCTGACTACATTAAGTAGTATCAAGAGCTGAATTTTGTCTGCATATTGTAGGCAAAGGTGAGAAGGTCAGTAGATATAATCTGATGATATCAAATGTTATTAGAAGATGAAGTTCACCTGTAGACAATAGGTGAAGAGAGACATAGTATTGATGCTATGTAAATATTGTTGCAAGGTGTGCAACAAATGGTAGATAGCCAGGAGGGATGATGACATAATAGATGGCTACTGAAGGCCATAAGTGTGGTCGAGGAGCATACCAGAAGCAGGAAAGTAAAGAAGAAATTGACAAGGAGCTCATTGAGATAAGAGAAAGAATGGAAGAGCTGACATTGAAGATGCAAGAAGAGACAAATGTACATTGGAGGTATGAATGGCCTCTTAACAGGAAGGTAAAATGGCATGTTCAAAATTTTTTGGCCAGAAAGCAGCGACAAGAGTTGAGGAGGTGGCTGAGGGAAGTTGAAAACCTTAGTGACATAGAGGAGAAAGTGATTCACACCTGTGAACTAGAGATTGGAAGGAACCTCAGTGATGAGGAGGAGGTGAGATTAGTTAAAGGTCTCATAGACTGCCAGGAGGGTAGTCATGGAAATTTAAATTGTTAGGTGGGAAATGAGATGAGATCAGTTGATCTCATAGAATTCCAGGAGGGAAGAAGAGAAACCCTAGATTTCTAGGTGGGAAAGGAAGAAGAGAGGAGACTATATGAAATTCTCATGAACTTAGTTGAGAGCTCATATCAGTAAGGAGAGTCGATGGAGGAGGATAAAAAATGCATTATGATCCTTGGGGGAATTTAGATATTCTTGCCAATTAGTCCAACAGAGGCTAATACAAGTGTTGCACATGAGGAGGTGGTGCAACAAGAATCCAAGAAAGAGGTCATGGGGCCAAATACTTTTAAATTTAACTGCATTTATGATGCAGGTGTAGTAGAGGAAAGAAAACTAGCAAGAACTATCAAACAAGAGGAGAAGGAGAAGACACTAATGTATGCCCCAGCATAAAAAGAAGAGAATTCAGATGAATTTCTCACTCAATGGGAGCAAGAGATGAATATTTTGGAGGATTGGTTGGACAATACAAAATTAGAAGATGGATGCTAGGAGACAGTCATGCAGATTGCAGGAGAAGAACATTCAACAAAATTTCTAAAAAAGTTTAGCCCAGGAGATGAATAGGAGATGAATGCAACACTGGAGCCTGCAACAGAAGAGGAAGAATATAACATAGATTTTGCTGAGTTGTATGAGGAATTGGAATCCCTAGAGATAAGGGTGATAGAACAAGGCATGCACATCCAACATGATAAGTTGGAAACAAGTGGAGGAGTATACCATCATGGGGAGCAGCTAGAGGAAGCTGAAGATATGCCAATAAGGGAGATCACATGAGTCAATCTGTCAGAGGAAGAAGTTGAGAAACAACTCAGTGGTGAGACTGCAGAACTGGAGTTTGCAACAGAGTGTCCAACTAGTGCCATATGAGATGAAGATAACATGAAGGGTCAAATTGATCAGATTGGTAAGGAGGAGAAAGAGACCACATTACAATGTGCCCAAGAGATGGAGAAATAAGAGCATTGAGTGGAACTACTAAAAAATTTCAGCCGAGTAGATGAACATAAGGCGACTATAGAATTGGGATCTACAGTAGAAGGAGATGAGCATTCAAATGAATGGCTCGAAAATTTCATCCAACAAGTTGAGCAAGAGATAACTCTAGAATGTGAACCTACAACAAAGGAGGAACCACAATATAGCATGGATCTTGTTGATCTGTGTGAAGAGCCGAATGCCTTAGAGAGAAGGGTAAAGATGCAAAGGCATCTTATCCAACAAGTTAAGTTGGAAATTGATGGAGAGAAGATGCAACATAGCATATTACAGGAGGAAATCCAACCAATGGACCAGTCAGAAAAAAAAATAGAGGAGATAAAGAGATTGATTATGGAAGCAACATAAGAAGAAAACATCAGAGAAGTATGGGACAAAAGAAAACCTGCAGGAGTAGTAGGGAAACAAAGACAACAAGGAAGNGCCGAGTAGATGAACATAAGGCGACTATAGAATTGGGATCTACAGTAGAAGGAGATGAGCATTCAAATGAATGGCTCGAAAATTTCATCCAACAAGTTGAGCAAGAGATAACTCTAGAATGTGAACCTACAACAAAGGAGGAAACACAATATAGCATGGATCTTGTTGATCTGTGTGAAGAGCCGAATGCCTTAGAGAGAAGGGTAAAGATGCAAAGGCATCTTATCCAACAAGTTAAGTTGGAAATTGATAGAGAGAAGATGCAACAAAGCATATTACAGGAGGAGATCCAACCAATGGACCAGTCAGAAAAAAAAATAGAGGAGATAAAGAGATTGATTATGGAAGCAACATAAGAAGAAAACATCAGAGAAGTATGGGACAAAAGAAAACCTGCAGGAGTAGTAGGGAAACAAAGACAACAAGGAAGAGGAGCAAGTGGACAACTCCAATTTCAGGTTTTGGACCTTTGAGGATCTCAAAAACATAGCAGAGGGAGCCATGAGCAGGAGCTCATGATTTTCCCATCGGTAGAGAGACAACTTGGTGCCTTAGCGTGCCTTTGAATCATTTTGGAATCTTAAACGCTGGCGTTTTTCTACAAATATTTTTCTTTACTGATTGAAAACAACATCGTTAGCAAGAACACATGGAGAGACAACTTGGAGCCTTAGCATTCTTTTGAATCATTTCAGAATCTTAAACGTTGGCATTTTTATGCAAAACTTTTTCTTTACTGATTGAAAATTGAAGAAGATCAAAATGCTTGGGAGCGAATGATCTAGGAGTTTCACTCCTAGACTTTAATGTAACAAAAATTAAGTAACTGTAAGTTTTTTCTTCAAGAATATAGGTAGTCGAAGGGAACTCTAGGAACCTTCTGGTATATGTAGATGGATTGTATGCCCAAATGAGGTTGTTGGAGGAGTATTGTTACTGAATAGGAGGTAGCTGCAAGTTAGTTAGAAATCCTCAGAGGAGGAAATAGGAGATAGAATAGTTCTTTGAGAGAGCTTGAGAGAGATGAGAATTTGTTATAGTCCATCCTGCACATATTGTAATCAGACATTCATCTTAATAGAAAGAAAACAAATTTTCCTACATATGAACTTTTTGTGTGTTATGTGTATCTGATGAATGTTATCTGTGTGTGTTTATGTATGCTGTAGATGCATGATAGGTTTCATCTGCAGTAGGAAGATAGATTCCTCTATGTTTTTTGAGTTTGAGATATCATTCTGGGTTCTTTAGGCTGTGCAAGGAGTGCACAATAGAACATTGGAAGTTCTGTAGCCAACACAAGGAGTGTGCATTAGAACTTTATGGGGTTAGAAAAGAACGTTCCAGAAGGGTGCACCAGAGTGAAAACAACTCAAGGGAGGCCTCTAGGTTGTTGAATACCTTATAGGAGAAGCTGTGCAGAGGAATCATAGAGAGACAGAGTCACTGAGAACTATGTAGAGCTTTGCTAGGTGGGAATCGAGCAGGTGCAAGTGTGCAGGAAGATAACTCTCTGTCGAGTTCAAGGAGAAGAGTATCAGAGACAGATATTCACAGAGTTCCTTAATACACTGGAGGAAGACCAATTCAAAGAGTGCACTAGGCAAGCACCAGGCAAACACTTAGACAAGTGTTGCAAGAAACCATTGGAAAGACTTCATCGAGTGCAAGGAGAGCTCCGAGGCATGAACTTGTTTTAAGTTCAAAAAGATCAAAAGGAAAATCACAGAGCGTGCCAGGAGGGCACCATAAATCTTCTAAGGAAGAAGAAGGGTTGAGTCCCTTGGAATTCTAAACAAGTTTGAAAGCTCAGGAGGTATAGTGCAAATTTGCACGTAGAGAGCAAGTGTGTGTTAAGGCTGAGGTTGAATTTCATTGCCAAATCTCACGAGGAAAAGCATAAGTCGAGACTCAAATTAGCCAATCTTGTAGGATAAGGTTCAAGGGTTGAAACCTTTGAACACTTAGAAATTTCACAATTTCGGGAGAAAGTGAAAGCTCAGGAGGAGGAGCAACAACAACTGTCATATCGGCTGCAGGAAGATATCTGGACCGTCATATCAGGGTCTAGGATGAAGGAGGAATGTATGAGGAGAAGAAATAGATCCCAACCATTGGATCTAAGCATAGAGGATTGATATTCATCTGATCAAGGTAAAGGGCACGGGCCTTAACCCTTTGTGTGCACAAGAGAGTGAGCTTGCCAATGTCCCGAAGTCCTGAAGTGATTAGGGACCATTCATTGTCAAGAAGGGTAGGTGGTGCAAGATCTACAACTTTAGAAGTTCTTAGATCAGGAGGAGGCAAAATAGTCGAAGAGACGAAATAGATCCTGGTCGTTGATTGCTAGGGGGGTTACGTGTCAATAGATCTGAGGCTTCAGGAAAAATCACTTCGAAGATTTCAGTGGAGAGTTGAAACTCCCAAAACCAAAAGTCCGAAGTGAATATGGACCGTCATATCCAGAGGGATGCGTGGCGACAGATCGTGAGATTTAGGAGGAAGCAAAGGTGGAGTGTTGAAACTCCCAAAACCTGAATATCCGAAGTAGTTGGGGGTCGTCGATGTGTAGGAGGAAACACGTCAGCCGATTATGTACTCCAAGTAAAACACTCCGGGAAAAAGCGAGCACAGAGAAGCTGAGAATTGAGATTTCTGAAACCTAAAGATCCAAAGTGAATCATAGCCGTCCGATTCAGAAGGACACGCGGCCGAAGTCCATGGAATCCGAGTGAAGACCCAAAATGAATCATAGTCGTCGATCTTCAGGAGACACGCGTCAATAGATCGCGAGCTTTAGATAAAATAATTTTGGGGGAAAGTGAAAGTTGAGTGTTGAGATTTTCTAAGTCTGAAGTCACATAGCGAGCTAGGACCGTCGATTTGAGGAGGATACGTGGCAGGAGATCTACCATTGTGAGGAAAGTCACTTTGAAAAAGGAAGGAGGGTGTTGAACGAGAATTTTTGAAGACAGAGAGCAGGGGTTCATCTGAGCCGTCCATTTTCTAAGGAAAGGTGTCAATAGATCTTCCACTTCAGAAGATACTCATTGCGGAGAAAGTAAGGTTTGAGAGTTTAAAACTATGAAACCTGAATTGTGAAGAAAATCACGACCGTTGATTTGAAAGGGACAGACGTCGATAGATCATAAGGATCTGAGAACATGTGATCTGGAGAGAATCAAGGAAAGAAGAGACATATTGTAGCCATTGATCAAGAGGCGTCACCTGAGATTGAAGATCAACAGTCACGCTTAATTGCAAGGCCAAAAAGTGCTCGGACTCTAGAATTATTAGAGTGGGCCGCAATTGAAATCGCCAAAGGGATACATGGTGCTTTGTAGTGAATTGCGGGGAGAAAAGCGGGTTGTTCTCAAACCACTCTTGGCCACCCTCCAATCATGTGTTTACGAGAGGTCATAGCCCAAGGTCACATGTAGGAAGGGGCTAATGCAAAAGGAGCTAGCACCTGAAACTTGGTATTTCAGAAGCGTGCAGGGAGAGGTTGCGGGTATCATAGGACATGAAAAAAAAGCCGAAAAGGGGACTTGTGTAAGTTAATTGGGGTCTAGCAAAGGCTTGAAGAGTTGATCCGACTCCTTGAAGTGAACGATCCTAGACCAGAAGGTCACGCAACCCCAAGGGGAGAAGGGGGGTCTACATCACATGTTGAGAAAGATATCGAACTGTTGTTATTGAGGACAAAGTACTATTCATGTCTAGTGGCATCTGTGCATTCAAGTCCAGGATTTTACAACAATTTGTGCCTATTCTTGTCTAGAGGAATTGATGAGTATGCCAACCTTCAACTAATCTAATATTGTACTATGAAAATAGAGCCACGATTCCTGCATGCTTCAAGGTTTGATAAGAAAATGAATTGAGTTTTCTTATCTGCTGGATTACTGAGATGGGGGGGGGCTGAATCAGTAATAACATAATTATAATCCTTTTTCTCCAAATAATCCAAGTGTTATATCAATGTAGAATTATTATCCAATAATGAGCAATAAGAAATGAACAATCACAAACATACATAGTACACCCGTGTTTTATGTGGAAACCCAAATCGGGAGAAAACCACAGAATGATTTTTCTTATATGTCATGAATAATTACATTCATTGGAAGCACCAACTTCCTTTGTTTTCCAGCTTCAACTAGAAGGAGGCTCCAACCCCCTAGTTTCTCAAGCTACAACCCGAGGGAAGCTCCAACTCCCCAATTCTCTGGCTACAACCAGAAGGAGGCTACAACCCCCTAAGTTCTTCAGCTACAACCAGAAGGTGGCTACAAACACCTGTCCTTTCCCCGTCCAACCTCCCTGAAGTAGAAGTAAAATGATGGAACCACTTTCACACTATCACTGTGAGATATACCACTTTAAACCTGTACCAATAAACCTGAACCATGCAACAACCATGCATGAACTTGTATCTCAACCTGTAATCAACCTATACCATAAACAAGTGCATCAACCATGCACCAACCTATACCAAACAACCTGTAATCGACTTGTACCATAAACAAGTGCATCCAACCATGTACCAATCATGTGTCAACTACTCATCAACTATGACTCATCAATATGTACCAACATCATCAACCATACACTTCATGTATATTCTAACTCATCAACTACTTGTCTCAACCATGTACCCAACTTGTACCTCAACCAAAATCCCTCATCAATTTCATCATAAAAATATGATTTGTAACTCTGTAATAGACATGGTGTATATGATCACATAGTTGCAAACCTTCCTTAACTTTAAACAACAAGAGACTAGCATTTTCATCAAACTTTTCTTTAGTCTCACATGACTAGTTTTGTATTAGTCAACAACCCTAACTTGAAATAATCATAACTTTGTACCTGTAATGAATAAATATATGAAATTGAAACAATGTTCTTCAGTTTGTTTTATGCAATTCCTCCAGGTTTCACTACTTGGAACCTCTCAGAAAAGGAGTTATAGAAAAATGACATACCTTGCTGAATTCTGGCTTATTCTAGAGAGCGACCTTGTAGAGAGTGCCCCACACAAAATGTTTGTTGAATCGTTCTGAAACTGTTACATAGAATTCTACATATTGTACTCTAACAAAAACATTTGTTCTTACTTAATTTGGATTTGTTATGAAGAAGTTATGACGTTTTTACCCGAAACACCTTAGAAAACATCATCAAAAGAATTTATCCTTCCTTGAATTTCGACCTTCTTTTCTTCACCTTCCCTCAAAAATTCATCTTAGATATCCTTTGGTTACCTCAGACACCTATAGGTATTCAATATCTCAAGTGTGATTCAAATGAGAGATCCTTGCCTCTTATTTATACTCTCCAAGTAGCTTCCTTAAAAACATCTTCTAGTTCACTTTGCCCACTTTCCTTATTCTAGGGTTAACCCACTTATAATTTCTCCATTAAATTTATTATTTAAATAATTTATTTTGTATTCACTTTGAATTATATCACACTCATCACTTAACTTTATTATTTACCTTCTAAAATCTCTTAAACCACTTTGACTACTTTGACCTTTTGGGGCTTCAAGCCAACATATGAGGGTCCTCCAACTTTGTAAGGCCATAACTCTCAAACCGCGAGGAGTTATGTGATGCTCCACATACCACCAAAAATGGCATGACATGTACTATCCATATAGAATAGTATTACCTGAAAATATATCAAAACTCATATGGTTATCCATCAAACAAATGTAGGTCCATTACCCAAACCTGGGTTCTCCAACTTCACATGGTAATACCTCTCTAGCCGTGAGGAGTTATGTGACATTCCACATACCACCAGAAATGGCATGACAAGCAATATGAATCTAGGATAGTTTCACTGAAAAATTAACTATCCTTCATCTCATTATTCCACCATTAAGCATGGGTTCTCTCACTTCGCAAAGCATCTTCCCGTGAGGGATTTCACCATAAGGGGAACACTTTGGAGTTCATCCAATTTTACTTCTTATAACCCATGACAAGATAATAATGAGTCATCTTTACATCAAACAATATTGGGTGCATTACCCAAACCTTGTGCTATGTGGCTATCTTCAAGGGTTGACATCAATGACAACCAACCTTAATCAACAATATCCCCCTTTGGCATTGATGACAACACTCTGATGCAATACTAAAATCATATCACTCATGCTCCCCTTGGAACCATGCCTTTGTCCTCTGTATCTGATAAATCTACTCCCCCTGGAACCATGCCTCTGTCCTCTGCATCTGATAAATGTCTCCCCCTTTGTAATCAATGTCAAAGGTATCTTTCCATCTGAGGTTGCTCCCCCTCACTGAACTTTCCTCTTATGTTTCTTCCTCGTGTAAATATAAGACATATAAGATAAGCATTCAAAAAGAATTCATTTTGGAGTATAAATAACTCCAAGTCTCTGGCGAAGATATTCAAAGGATTCCGGTGGAAGTGATTTTGTGAAGATGTCTTCCACTTGTTATTTTGTGCCCACATACTCAACTTTGATGTTCTTTTCTGCAACCTTCTCCCATAGAAAGTGATACTTTATTGGAATGTGCTTCATCTTGGAGTGCATCACCGGGTTCTTCGAGATATTGATGGCACTTATATTATCACAATAGATTGGAATGGGCTCATCATACTCAAACTGTATATCTGTTAGAGTTTGTTTCATCCAAAGAACCTGTGTACAACATGATGTTGCTTTAATATACTCTGCCTCGGTTGTAGATAAAGATATTGATGATCATTTCTTGCTTAGCCATGATACTAAACACTCACCCAAGTAGAACACTGCTCCACTGGTGCTTCGTTGGTCATCAATACAACCTGCCCAATATGCATCTGTGTAGGCAATAAGTGATAGATCCTTTCCTTTCGGATACCATAATCCAAACTCTTCTGTTCCTTTGATATATCTTAAAATCCTCTTCACTTCTAACACATGTGACTCCTTTGGTGCTGGTCGAAATCATGCCACCTGTCCAACTGCCTGCATTACAGCTAGTCTGGATGCTGTCACATATAGTAGGCTGCCAATCATTGACCAATATTTCCTTTGATATGTAGACTTCGAATCATCATATTTGATCAACTTGCAACTGGTTTGCATGGGAGTGATAACTGGTTTGCAATCTTCCATTCCGAACCTCTTTACAATTTCTCTGATATACTTGGTTTGAGAAATAAAAATTTCTTGGTTGCTTTGACGTATCTGAAGTCCCAGAAAGAAGGATAGTTCTCCAAGTAATGACATTTCAAATTCATTCTGCATATCTTTTGCAAATTTCGATCTTAACTTGTCGTCATCACTACCAAAAATAATATCATCAACATAAAATTCAATTAATAAAATATTACCTTGACTTACCTTGATGTAGAGGTTGTTGTCTGTACTTCCTTTTTTGAACCTTGCCTACTGCAGATACTTCTCTAGTCTAGAGTACCATGCTCTAGGAGCATGTTTTAGACCATACAAGGCCTTCTTTAATTTACACACATAATCTATGTTCTCTGACAATTGAAATCCTTATGGTTGTTCAATGTAGACTTATTCTCCAAGTTCCCCATTCAGAAAAGTTGATTTTACGTCCATTTGATACATTTTAATATTTTTGGAGCATGCATAAGCTAAAAACAAACAGATTGCTTCCATTATGGAAACCAGGGCAAATGTCTCTTCAAAGACGATTCCTTCAACTTGTGCATATCCTTTACATACCAATCTAGCTTTGTTCCTTATAACTTGTGCATATTCATTCAATTTATTCCTGAAGACCCACTTTGTGCTGATCACATTCTTATTCTTTGGTCTTGGAACCAGTTCCCAAGTGTCATTTTTCTCTATTTGATCCAATTCTTCATCCATGGCCTTTTTCCAAAATTCATCCTTGTTGGCTTCTTCATGGTTCAATTGTATATGAGAGTGCTAGGTGTGTTTGTTTTGGTGAACAGATTCTTCTTATAGTCTCAACTCCCGCATCTTTGTTTCCGATAATTTATTCTGAAGGATGATTCTTCTGTACTCATCTACTGGGTGTCTTTGTAGGCACTTGCTTAACTTCCTCTCTTTCTTCTATCAGATTCTCTTCATCTTCCTTTTCTACTTCTTTTTCATCTTCTGTTTCTTCTTCTAAGGGTTGTTTCATTATTTCATTTTCTTCTTCCTTTGATTTTGGTTTGTTTGTTTCATCAATTGTCACGTTGATGCTTTCCACAACTTTGTTCAATCTCAGATTGTAACACTTGTATGCTTTCCTTGTACTTGAGTAACCAACAAGTACTCCTTTGTCCACACGAGAGTCAAAATTTCCCATTTTTCCATCTTCTCTTTTGATGTAGCATTTGCTTCCAAAAACTCTGAAGTGTTTCACATTTGCTGGTCTTCCTTTCCATAGCTCATAGGGAGTTTTGTCAGTGTTTTTTATGAGCATTAATTTGTTTTGAATATGAACTGTTGTATGCACATCATGTGTCCAAAAAAAAAAATCTGTCAATTTGGAATCCATTAGCATTGTTCGAGCCATTTCCTGTGTAATTATCATCCATTATGATAATGCTTCTTTGTCTCTAAACCACTCTTTGAACCAATCTATGAATCCATGCTCTCGTCTATACTGTCCAAGAATCTACTTGTGCAACTGTCCATAATGATGACCCATTTATCACTCTACTATCATGAAGTCTTGATTAATCCATCAAATTGTACTTCTGATAATTGACTGCTCTGGATCTGTCTTCTCAAACTCTGCAAGCTGCTCGAAGGATGGTTCTTTGGTCTGTCACAACTATCGCATAGACTCCCCCTGTCTAATATTCATATTACCTGGGAGTCTCTAAGATGGATGGCTCAAAACAATTCCTCCTCTGATGTGTATTCATCATCATCTTCATTGGTAGAATCATCATCATCTTCATTGGTAGATTCATTATCTCTCTGAGGTCCGACTTCTTTCTTTTTGTATGTGGATTCATCTTTCACTACAATACCTGAAAGTAAAATCTCTTGAACATGTTCCTTATTTACTCGTCCTTCCTTTCTTTCAGTTGTTTTCCAAACCTTTCTATATCTGACATCTTTATTTTTCTCTGTAGAATTTTCTTCATCTCGTTTTATTGCCAATCTTGCGATCTCTGGTACCTGGTCTTTGTTCACATGTTCTTCTTGTTTTCTTATCCATACTTTCTTATATCTGATATCAGTATTCTCTTTCATGGAAGTATCGATCATGCTTCTACAATCACTGGCTATGTGTCCATAATTATGACATTTGTAACACTCAATGTTAGATGCGACCACATAGGCACTTCTTGCTTAAACATTTCTTTTATAATACCTGCAATCTGCAACCTTATGTCCAAAGTTAGTACAATAAAAACAATGACCATAAAATAAATTTGCATACCAGGGAGCGAATGATCTTCTTTGTGGCATAGTCCTTCTGAATTTTTTCCTTGATTGATCATGATCATGATTGAAGCTTCTTTGTGGCTTGAACATGGATGGTATTCTTGAAGATGTATCTTCAATAGTTTTCCTAGATTCTGGTTGACCATGATTCCTTCCTTTGAGTACTTCTGCATAACTCTTTCTATTTTCTTCATTCTTCTTTTCTAGCAACGTAGAGTGATTGTCTTCATTCTCTACAACTGATGTGGATGTTTCTATCTCTTCAACATTCTTGTTGAGCTTGACGATTTTGAATATTAGTGTGACAACTTCTTCTTCAAGATTCTCAACCTCTTCTTTCTTCATTATTTGAGACTTCATGACCTCTTCTATTCTCTTAGCTTCTTCAAGTTGGATTTTCAATGTAATTATTTCTTCTTCCAGTCTTCTCTCTTCTTGACCAAACTCTTCCTCAAGTTGGTTTAATTCATTGTTTCTTTCCTTGAGATGATTTATCGATATCTTTTCTCTCTTTTCTTCTTCTTCCTTTTGTGCTGCTATGTTAGCTTCTAAACATTTCTTTTGATATTCTAGAGTTTCTTCAATTCTTCTGGCCTCTTCTAGTTGAGCTCTTAAATTCTTGATGAC
>SNQJ01S0013565.1:234278-247460 GCA_010110895.2 Picea sitchensis
TGTAGCAAGCACTTACTCCATGGTGACTTGGTGAGGTTCCTCAACTTGTCAATGACATGAGCCTTGCTAAGAACCAAACAAAATATTCCAACACCATAATCAAACATAATGCATGCAACATCTTGCGTCCATGGTTATTCCATTTACATACAACAAAATAAATGTATGACTCCAGAATAGAGGAGAGTCAAGGTGACATCCATCTTCTAATTGTCAAGCAGAATGAGCATTTAGAGAAAACATGGATAAGCATTAATACACAATGTTATGAATGTTATCAAAGGTTATCCTTTTGACAAGTGAATAATGTTATGAATGTTATCAACGAAGATCCTTTAGAGCCATGGTTATGGAATAAAAATTGGATTTGAATGTAATTTTGTCATGGGAAATGGTCTTGTATAAATGGAATTGACATTTTTTTTAAATACCTACATGTCGTCGTTATTGCGACATCTTGGAACATCGCTCCTATATCAAACACGTCAGAGATGATAAATTACCGTCAATTGAGCGACCTGACCCTACGTCGGTCTTACGACGTCTTGGAACATCACTCCTATATCAAACACATCAGAGATGATAACTTCCCGTAGGTTGAACATCGTGACCCTACGTTGGTATTATGACGTCTGGGAACATCACTCCCATATCAAACATGTCGGAGATGAATAACTTGTCGTCGGTTGAGCGGCGTTACCCTACATCGTTATTATGACGTATGGTAACGTCGCTCCCATATCACACATGTAGTGGAGACCAACGAAATGGGATGTCGGAATTCCGATGTCTATGACATCGTTGTAGCGACGACTATATGAGGTTTGGACAGTCAAATACGATATGACACGTGTTCGCATGAAACGTCGCAATAGAGACGATATCTATGGCATCGAAAAACCAACGTCATGTGAAACGACGTTTGAGGGGGTCCATTGTTTTTCGTTCTCCCGACAATATAAAGTGGAAATTGCGTCAAACGCATCGTCGAAATTTGACCCAAATGTACTAGTGCATGTGGTATAGAAAGTAGAGTGTAAGAAATAAAATTGGTTGAGTATGGATAGGATAGTAAGGAAGAGAGAAAATAGAAAAATGATTAAGTATGAGAAGAGAAGTGAAAGGAATATGAGACTAAGTATGAGAGAAATGACTAAGGGAATATGAGAGTAATGAGAAAAATGGTTAAGTATAGAGAGTAGAGTAGTGAGGAAGGAGAGTAGAGTGGAAGAGGGAAAAATGACTAAGTATGGAATGAGTGGAAGAGAGTAAAAATGGTTAAGTATGGAATAAGAGTATGAGAGTAGAGTGGAAGAGGGAAAAATGGTTAAGTATGGAAAGGAGAGTAAGAGACAAGAGAGTAAGGAATGGAAGGTATAAAAATGGCTAAGTATGAGAAGTGAAGGGGATATGAGAGGAATGAGAAAATGAAAAAATTACTAAGTATGGGATGATAGTATGAAGAGAGGTGAAGGGATAAGAGAGGAAAATGGTTAAGTGTGGAGATGGATGGAGATGAAATGTGAGATAAATGACTAAGTGAGGAGAGTACTTAGTCAAAATTTTGAAATGAAGAGGAAATGTGCACTATACTTAGACAAATTCTTCTTACCACTTTTCAAAGTTCTTTTTGTAATCTCTCTTTTGGAATTCTGAACAAAATTATGAATATCTTAGGCATACAGAATCAGATTTTGATTCTGAAAAATGCGTGGCGAAGATAAGAATAAAGGATACATAATGAACTTATAATTGTTCAAAAATATTCTTCTTCTGATGTTAATTTTTTTTAGTATACCAGGAGCGGGAAAATATAGATGACAAATTTTGGTCAACAACTCCCAAGCTTTAGTTCAAAGAACTCCTTCATTTTCCTATCATAGCAGTGCTTGGTTAAATATTTATTTTCGAAATATCGCTTGAATTCCCTCCAAGTAGCCTTATCCTCATCAATGTGTTTCACTTGCACATACTGATCACACCACATTGATGTTTTCCCTTTAAGATGCTAAATGGAAATTCACCCTTCTACCTGCGAGGAGTAATTATGCAGCTGAAAGTATTTCCTCATACCCAAAAACCAAGTTTCTTCATCCTCTTCCTTATTATGCTCACCATCAAAAGCAGGAGTCTTGATCTTATTCGTTTCCCCCCGTAGCTCATCCACCCTAGTCATTCTCTTATGATTTTTGACATGAGATGGACTCAAACTACTACGCTCTCTCCCAACTGAATATCTTGGAGAGTGATGGAGATGTTTGTTAACACTTTTTTTTTCTTCTCTCATCATGAGATCTGTGTCTTCCTGACCTACTTGTCTCTATTTCCTTATCCATCTTTTTCTCAATTATGCCCAAGCTTTGTAGCAACTTAATTTTGAATCCTTCTTGTTCCTCCTTGGCTTTCATAAGCCTGTTGTTATATTCTTTATAACTTTGGACATCCTTTTGAAAACTTTTTATGGTCTCTACCAAGTTCATGCTCTCCTCTAAGTGTTTCCTATGTCCATTGAATTTTGTACCTTCAACACCCATACCAATGTACAACCTTTCCATTTCTTCATCCTAACTATAGGTTCTCTGCGCACCTTCCATGCTTTTAATCTATCTGTTGATCATGCCCTAAAATAATTGTTGTTAAATCTAAAAAAAGTTCAGTTAGCAAGATTCGTTAGACTAAATAATGTGACAATTTTATGAAAGTTATGCACAATTTGTCAAAAAAAATCATTTATTTTCTTTTTTCCTTTAGATGATTTTTAACATCCAAACTCTAGTGTGCACACCCGCTCATTGTTGTTTTTGTGCACATCAGAAATCTATACCACACACCAATGGTTTTCCACACAAACTAAACTCTGCAATGCACAACACCAATACTTAACACACATGTTTACTTCACGCAAATCTCTGACCCATACAAGTTCAGTGTTGAAGCAATTTCTATGATATCAGAATGTAACGTCCCCAACCTTCCAAGCTGAGCCACATCACACAATATCAACTTCATCTTCTAGGATATTCTTTGTAGCAGCCCAATCACATTATTGGACAATGCTACTTCAAAATTCCTAATGCGCATATACTACTTATAACTCTCCTTGTTACAAGTAGATCAGATTAACTATGCACAACCTTAAGGTACTAAGCCCAGACTCGTGTCGAGTCTCGCTCTACGAGTACACTTCTTTTAATCAATTATAGCAGCAAAATAAATGTCAGAATATACTACGCGCTTTATCCCTTCAGAACACATATATATATTGTTGTGCGCACAAACACTCTGGCCACTTAATACTAATGTGCACATAATCAATCCAATGTTGCATGCAGATTCCATCACTTTGTGCACATAGACTGCTTCACTACACACTCGATGATTCATACCATGCCTTGGTATATTCTAATCATACCATAGAGTTTAACTTACATGCATTCTTAATAATTGTCATACTTCTCATGAGAAACTATATATATATATATATATATATATATATATATAAGCAATAACATTGCACATATTTAACCACAATATGCAGATGCAAATTCATACAGAAGATGAACCCATTTAAAATATAACATTAGAGCACACAATAATTAAACAAGCCTATGAAGGACACTTATCTCTTATGAAAATTCACCAACTACATGTAGGACTCATACATTCCTCCCAACCATAGACTCTATCACTCATAATATTTCAACGACAGGTCACCCCCAAGCTAGGCTTAAACTCCACAGAAAAAAAGGTTCTTATCGCCAGTATATGGTATGATATTCAACAAAAGACTTGGTCCAAGGCGTCGACTTCTGTAACTAGAATATAGTCACTCATTACCCACATGCTTGTCCCACCCCAAAAAGTGTGCCGCTTCTCTGCTCAATAGTCCTTCGGCTGCCCCACTTCCCTTCCGGGGCTTCAACAACAGGCCATACATGAAGTCTCAAATCCCTGTATCTAATGCTTAGTGCACCAGGGAAAAAATCCCAACAAACTCTCACCTGGAGAGAGTGATCGTGGGCTTGAAAACCCGCCTCTTTGAMAATAAACAATCCTTCCCCAAGCACAGGGTTAAGAAAAATGACCATAAGTTACAAAAAAAATACGTAATCCGTCGTAGAGGAAATCTGTCTGAACGATTCCAGAATGAGTGATCCCCCTGAATTACACTAAGGCTAACAATATATATTTCATGACTTCAACTCAACACTTATCACCTTCATAAGTAGATTTAAGCCACTTGGTGACTCGTTCCCTACCCTCGGGAACTTAGGATAATTACATATCCATAAATTAAATTTCCTGAAATATTAATAAAATATTCCCTTGACTTAAGCTTCCCCTTTTTTCCTTTTCCGTAGAGTTTACCCACCGTCTCTTTTTCGTCTGAGTTGAGTCTGCGCACAGTGATGTGATTATATTAAAAATATTGAGGTGATTTTATCTACAATATAGACACACTAGCCTTTTGCATCTAGGCTCACCAACCTTAAAATACAAACATATATACAAAGGCTCTCTTGCCTCAAAACTGCGTGCTTAATCTGATGTACGCAAAACTATGAGATGTGCACACTCTTATTTTGGTGCGCCTTCCTCACACACTTACACAAGTGTGCGCTACACTATAAAATGTGCACGTTCTTTCTTTGATACACAATCCTCGCGAAATCACCAAGCTATAGAATGTGTGCACAAAATTGAATCCAACACTTGCTATATATATATTTTAAGTTTAAAAATTCATTTAAAAATTTAGAAATTATTTAATTTATACTATATGAAACATTTGATAGTAAAAAACAAAAAATGTGATCCAAAAAAAATAAAAATAAAAAAAAATAATAATAATATTAAAGTAATTTATATAAAAAAATTAAATGTAAAAAAACAAAAATGTAAGATTAAAATGATAAAAAAAAATTCTAATTTTACTTTATTTCAAAATTGTTAACATTATTATATTTAATTAGGTTGATAGGTGCGGGAGGGATCATCATGGATCTTGGAGGAACATCAAGAAATTATTCCTCTTGGGGTCTAGGTAATGCAACCAACAATAGAGAAGAAGCTTACACCCCGAGGTAAGGGCTTAACATGGCTAAGGGAATGGGAGTGAATTTTCTTTATGTAATAGGAGGCTCTAAAATTATTGCGGGTAAATTATCTGGATAAAAAATATGTAAGAGGTTTTGAAATGTCCAATGTTTTGAGTGGACACTCCACCCATAATTAGGGACATGAGAAACGTCCCTGATGATGGGTGGTGTTTCCACTCGAAACATTGGACATTTCAAAACCTTCCATATAGTTTTTATCCAAAAAAATTTCTCACATTATGACTAACTGTGGAAACCTACATACTCATATTCTAAAAATATTATCATACATATGGTATGTAATTATGAGTTGGGTGACTATCCTCTAAGCATCCATTCTAGATAGAAGCAAACAAGAAGCAAATTCCTTCACATCCATATCCTTCTTTCATGTTTTGTGTGAGCTCAACAATGAGGCAGATCATTGGGACAATTATGGAGCGAAGTTAAAAGTGGGGGATTTAATGATTAATGGAACATTAGAACACCAATCCATTCCTTAATATTCATTAAACTAATGACACATCACAAGAAATTAATTGGGTGCATGACAAGTCACATGGCTCCTACAATCGATATAATATGGTGTATCATGTACTACCTAGCATTCACCTCACATATGACTTGTGTCATGAAGGGATGGGAATTTGATTGTTACATGCCCTAGCATATATTTCCACATGTTTTTCTTTCCTCGGTGCTTATTCTACAAGAACATTATGGGATAATGGTTTCTATTTGTGTTTGGCTCCTCCAGGTGTTATTTAGCTTATTTTTTAGTTTCCTGGAGATAAGAACTTTTTCTCATATCCTACAGGAGGAAATACAATTTCCAAGGGAACCTCCTCCTTGGAATCCTTCCAGATTGCAGAGTCATTGGTGCTTCATTGATGGTTTTGTGGGGGGAGGGCAATAGGAATATCAACTTTGAGCTTGTACATGTGTAGAGGAATTTTTGTGGGTGTTCATTTAAGGTAGGCATGGTAACTAGTCTCTTCACACATGACACAAGTTTACTTGAGCATCCAATGGGCCTTGGGATCTCTGAGAAATTCTTCAGGCTCTAAGAAGCCATGAGGAGCAAGTGCACTATAATCTCTCCTCTATTTTCAATATGGCTTCCAATTTACATGAAACAAAGCAACATATTACATCTCAAATCATTGATATAATGGGTTGAATGATGGAATTGAAGAAACATGTAGTAGTGGTTAAGGAAAAATGTAGTCTTCTTCGCAATCTAGCTCTAAATTTTTGGAAAGGGAAGTAGTTTGTGGTATCAACTCAGAAGATGGTAGCGTGCTTGTCCAAAGGTGATAGGTTAAGAGAAGAAATGGTGAATCGATTTGATGAATAAGTGGCAACAAATGAACATGATAATGTACCTACAAGAACGTGCTTGGACGATGGTTGCAGTAGATATGCAATCGATTAGTTATCATGTATTTCCTCATAGCCATAATTTTAGGCATTTACTACAAAGTTTATACTACTAATATAGTATAAGCTATTTTGTTTAAATGCTAAGCCATTTTGTGTTGCAAGTTGGTTGTAGGCTTGTAGTTAGTTTGAAACTATTTGAACATAGCATGGGCATAGTACCAACTATAGTTTTTGTTGTAGTCTATTTCTAATACAATTTTCCCAGTTATTATTAAAAAAACATTATTAAATTTAATAATTCTTAATTAATTTAGGATATCGTGGAAAATGCACCATTAAATATAAATTCTTTTAGATACCACTTTAGATTGAGAAATATATGATTCATCTAGATAAAGTATTCTATAGAAATTAGGCAGATTTAGATTATGTAAATAATAAAATCCAACCATGGTAGCCTATTAGTTGTCCAAATTCGCAATCCCACCCACTTCAGTTTTATCATAAGTTTTGGATATCATAGTTTATTTTTATTTTTTTAATATTTTGGAACAATGGATAATAAAATCGTAAAACAACAATTTGAAAAAAATTAAAATAAATATTTATTTAATGATCTCATAATATTTTTAATTTTCTTATACATGTTCACTATTGCATTGTGAGATGTGAGATGCAAATCTCTTGTTGCATAAAAAAAATTAGAGTTAAGATGGATTTACGTTGTTGTGCTCTCTCTCTCTCTCTCTCTCTCTCTCTCTCTCTCTCTCTCTATATATATATATATATATATATGCTTGGTGATAGTGTGGGTTGATACAAAACATGATTACATTATTTTTAGTTTAAAGTTGATAGAAAATAACATTTATTTTTATTTTTATATAAAATATTATATCAGGTTGACATATTCTTACGTTACATTCTCTTCAAAGGGAGACAAATTCTTTTTTATTAAATTTCAAAATCCTCATCTTCAATCCAAGAAGGATTAAACTTAAAAGGACCGATTGGCTTCCTCTTAACTTTGGTAATTTTCAAGAATATTGGAAAATGATTAGAATCACCCCCAGTGCCCACCCATTTCCTAACGTTGAACTGGTCATCCATTAACACTTCTAAAAATAAAAATCCATCCAACCTCTTTGCAATCCTATCTTCACCAACCCCCTTGATTCAAAATTTCCATATTGAAAAATTTATCCGAGAAATCCACCCTATCATTATAAGGCATGTAGACATTTAGCACTATTATCACCTTGCCCAACTCTTGGAAAAAAAGAATAGTGACCAAACTTGAAGCATAGGGGAAATTATTAGGGAAATATCTAGAATGAGCCCACCACCCAGTAATTAAACCACCCAAATGACCATGAGCATCAATAACGAAAAATCCCAATCTACTAACATCTTACCAAACTCAAAAACTACGATAAAAATCCCAATCAATAATATGATATTTGGCTTGTGTCTTTCCACAAGTATTTTAAGGGAAAATGTTTTCATGGAACTACGATCAATCCTGAATATTTAAGGGGTAAACAAATCAATTTCCATGCTTAGAAAGGTGTTCCATTTCTCTAAGTACCCCTATTATCAAAGATATCTTCTTAAACAAAACTCAGTGGATGCCCTTTCTTGAGCCATAGACAAAAAAAACTTTGTACCCTAACTTGATCTTTCACCTATTTTCCATTATTCAAGGCCAATCCACCTTCAACATCCCCTTCACCAACATCCATTGAACACTTTATAATTCTTAGATTGTACCTTGAACCACTAATTAACCTATCAATTTTCCCTTTTGAAACATCACTAACCCTAGAAAAGAATGCATATCTAAAACAAACTAAATGAAAGTAAAAATCCAAAAAAGGTTTAATGAATAAAGAAAAAGGAAAATAGGGGTTTGGAAAAACACAATGCCAAGGAAAGGGAAACTCATTACAAAAGTGCTCCCTCATACAAATGCACTCATGCAGATGAATATCTTACATAACCTCACATGACTATGCATGCCACTCATGAAGTTAAACCCCACTCCATACCATCCATCATCACACATGATCCTTGATAAGTTTCTTGGGAACTACTTCTCCTCCTAGGTATTGGCACATGTAATAGGGGGTAACCATAACCCTCCCATACGTAAACTTGGAAAATTGTACTAATTCTATGAGTTATTGTGAAGTTTGAATATGATGCTTAATGAGATATTCCTAATGACACTTACATTTGACATGACTCACTTCTTATGTTGTAATGGACTTGTCTACATGCCTTTAGATTGATGGCTACATTGGGTCACTTGAGCCCCTCCTTAGACGATGCATTTTTGAATGGCTATTGACTTGGATTGAGCCTTGGTCCTTTGGAGGACATTGAGGGGATACTTGCACACTTTATGGAGGATGTCCCACCTAGTTTTGATAGGTCATTCCAATTATTTGGAGGAAGTTGATCTTATTGAGGACATTGCACCCTTGTCGATACATCCTAGCACCTTGTTAGAGAGGAAAAGGCCACTTTGGATGGGGTGTCCCACCTTTTCATGATGATTTGGCACCTTTTGATGATATGTCACACCTTTTGGGATACAATATGTCACTTGAGGATGAAATGATACACATCTTGGAGGGAATGTTTCACTTTTTGAGTCCTGACACACTACTTTGGAGTGAATTGCCCACTCTTGGAGATCTTTCATGCCACATGTGTGGCCTTTATCATGCATTTATTTGAGACGATTTGGAATTAGAGCACTTTTACTTCACTTTGGGAGCATCATTGGGGGTCTTTCTGACCTATCCACTCTTGTATGATCGATTATTTATGTATCTTGGCCTTATCTCTAGGGTTTGTAAATAGATAAATGCATATTTTATTTTCTTAGGGATTTTGCTATGAAAAATATTGTTATTTTAATGATAAGGGTGCTAGATCTCTCATATAAATAAGAGAAACACTTCTCATTTGGATCATTGCTAGAAGTGGTGGAGAACAATTATTTGTTTACTTTTATTGTTCTATATTTGCTATGGATGGATAACTAGACTGACTTATTGAGGAGATGTCTTGTGGGGTTGTTTCCAACTTTCATGGATGCTCTTGGTTAGGGTTTTATGGATGAAACAATTTCTTAAGTAAGTGGTCTCACTTAATTTTGTTGGATTTTGTTTATGGATGATTTAAAGTGTATTTGTACTTCTCTAGTGGTGGTGGTGCACTCTCTTAATGTTTGTCTTGAACATGTCCATTTTTAAAAACCCTTGGAAGATTACTAGTAGAGTATCTTCCTTTGAATCATCTTGAAGTTTGTAAGGCACTAGGTGGATCTTCTAGGGTTTGTAGTGGACAACCCTAGATATCACCCTATATCTACTTATATCCTCTCAATAGAGTCCTTAGTTAACTCCATATTCCCCCCCAAAATAGTAGGCACTAGTCTTCCCCCATATAGTCAATCTAAAATTCAAAACTTCAATGTTTGTCTTTGTTTTAGGGTAAATATAGGGTTTGTTTAGCTTACATTTAATTTTCAGCCATAAAAAACCCAAGACGTCTAGGGTTTTCTTGCATATTTTTGACCTAAAATTTTAGGGTTTTCTTGCATGTTTTTGGCCTAAAATCATCTAACTTGGAAAATAATTATAGTTGGTTTGTATTACAACAATTTTAGGGATAAACATCTTGGTTTTATTGGTTGTTATATGCTCTAAAATTTTTGGAATTAATAAGTCATTTAAACCCTAGTTTTATCCATTGTTTTAGCCCTAACTTTTACTTGTTTATAATCTAGTAAAGGGATTGAATTGCATAGCTATTATAACTTGTCTTATATTGAAATTTACTTATCTTTTATACAAGTTTTATAACAACCATAAGTAATTTTCATATTTGTACTGTTTGGGGATCATTTTGCATTGGATAATAACTTGGAAAATCCCCTTGGCCTTAAATCACATCAAACCCAAATACAAAATTTATCTTTAACAACCACATAATCCATAACTTGCTAAGTATACCTAGTTGGTGGTAAATTGGGTAGCTACACAGGAGGTCTTAGACTTGATTGTGTCTTTCCTTAGGAGTCCTTGAAGCTACTAGGGAAGCCTCCTTTGTGTTGGATTTATCCTTCACTAAAATGAGGGAAGTTGTTTCCTAGGTGACATTGGTAACACTTCCAATGTTCCGCTAATTTTGTACCTTGTGAAGGCTTTGCATTAGGGTGGAATATTGTGTGATAACAATAACCAAATGTAGGAAGCTACTTCTCGAGAGTAAGAGGGATGGAATCCCACTTCCAATGTGAAGACAAAAAAAATTCCACATATTTTTCACAATGAAATGAGAAATCCACTTGCTCATAAGAAAGAAGGTACACAGTTTGAGCATAATCTAACATATCTTCCCATTTATTTTTCATCCATCACAAATGCTTTTCTTTCTACCTCTCCGACTGAATATTCTCCCAACCAATGTTGAGAAGTCTTACCAACTAACTCGTGCAACTTTTTGTTCTCAAAGCCCTCTTTGGCATCCCTCTAGACCTTTTTCAAAACTCCCTCCTCCAAAAAACCCTTGTATGCTTTGTTACATAAGCCTTAACACCATTTTCCTATGTAACAACACTACTACTATTCATCACATGCCCTTCCCTTGATCACATGATTACCAACATTCCCCAACACCCCTCCAAACACCAAACCTTCCTTTACTTTACTAATAACTAGACTGTTGACCCCTACTCTAGGAGCCACCCCCAGGCTATCATAATCCTTCACCTTACTATTCAAACCATTTGGAAAATTCCAGAGAACTTACCAAAATTCAGGCTTCCAAAAAATACATGTTATGCATGCCTCAAGAACTGTTACTCCTTGCTTAACCCACCTCTCGATACTCGAAGATCAGAGTTACAACCAACCAAGAAAAATGTACCAACCATTGAATCTGACTCTTTTCTAGCCAAAGGAGGATGCAACTCAACTTGACCCTCTTGGCATATCCCTTGAGGCTCATTAACCACACTTGTATCTTCACATTGAGGACACATAACATTGCTTCGACGGAAAAACATAAAATCCAAATCTCCTACACCACCAACATCAGTATGACATAAATCTTTAGGATCCCTACATGGAACTAACAAGACATGAAATTGAAACAAAAGACTAACATCAATATGACATAAAATTTTAGGATCCCTACATAAAACTAACAAGACAAGAACATCAACCAATTTATACAACATTTTCAAAAACACATAAAAATTTCTTTTTTTCCAAAAACGATCTCGGCTAATTCAACACATCATTCTCTAGGAATGGAATGGACCTCATTCCTATCCACACACATTTTACTATTTGAGAAATTAAAATCTCACTCTCCTAAAAATCATGAGTAGTTAAAAACGTATTCATACTAGTCCATATTTACCATCGCATCCACCAAATYTAGAACGAAAAAGCTCTAGTGCCAGTTTGCTAGAGCCTTAGAGCCATTTCCTTGCCCAAAGTTGTTTGATATAATGGTGAGAAACGATGTTTTTTCATCAATGGCGAGGTTTACCCAGCCGAAAAGGTTTACTAATAAAAACATTTAATTTTATTTATATGTAACGTACAACGATATCCAAATAAAGTTTAAACACATTTTTTTTTTTTTTGTAAGGAATGCACATTTGTTAGTAATAATAATAATAATAATTTATTCCACATTGGTGTATGAGACTTGTTTGTGGGACAAGGGATCTCTTTCGTGTAGTGATTGACTGTACATACTCTATCTCCTCTGGATTTGAACCTATGACCTCCAAGAAGGAAATGTGTGTTTTAAACCATTAGACTCACTCATGGTTTAATCCAAATGGAAATGTGTATATATAAAATAATGATTTATAAAATTTTAAGAATAATTTAATTAGTTAAGTTAATGATGGTGATGATGATGATGATGATGCTTAATGGCCACTAAGACAGAATTGGTCTATCAGACCTTAAGAGGGTAAGGGATTACTTGCAAATCTTTAGAATTTTGTTTCTGTGCTCGAAAATCATTAAGAAAAGCTTTCCAAAATCACCATAGTTTTGTTGAGTTAAAATGTTAGGAAGGTTGGTAGTGTGACAAATATTTTGAAATTGGGATATAATCTGGGTATATGTTGAACAATCTAAAAGAAAGTGCTTTTCATCTTCAACCTTCTTAGTGTCACAAAAGTAACACACTCTTTCATCCCATGACGTTTTAAGAATTGACCAATACCCAACTTCACTATAAAATTAGTGATAATTATTCTTCTCTTAACAATACTTATTTTTTCTTTACACAACAAATTAAATTTATAAATTATAAATTTATGTTAAATTATTTACTTATAAAATTATTTTTATTAAAAATTAAAAAAAAATAAAAAATATATATTTTTAAATTTTTAAATATTAATATATATGGATATTAAAAGATGTAATCCTATAAAGTGATGAATTGCTCCATGCTAAACACTGTTAAACACTGAAGGGAAACAAATGGACACCATGTTTTGTGGAGATAAAGTCCTATGCAATAACCTTTATGACTGACCTATCTTTAAGAGTCATAGTAAGATGATCCTATCCAATATCCTCTTTCATTCCACCTCGAGGTGAGGTATATATATATATCCTCTTTCATTCCACCTATATATATATCCTATCCAATA
>SNQJ01S0013565.1:253993-287488 GCA_010110895.2 Picea sitchensis
TATATATATATATATATATATATATATATATATATTATTTAAGTATGTTGTTTATATATTTTAAAATATTATAATGTATAATAGGTAAGTTTTAATAAATCATGAATTTTTTTTGTTTGTTAGAAATGTTTATTATTTGTGGGGTTAATGTTTCAACTATTAGTTAAGAAGCTATAACTCAGGGGTATTTAAGTTATCAAAATTATTTGGGGATTACATTAGCTTAGGCCACATCAACCCTTAACATGGTTTGATTTTTGGGTGTCTCCTCCTGACTAAACGCACCATAAGGGTATTGAACTCGGATCACCTAGCAAACGAAACCCACACCTCAACTGGTTGAGCTAGCGAGAATTAACAATATCCCATGATTTTTATGTTAAAGATATTATTTATAAAAAAAATAGTGTCTTATATTAAAATAATGGTTGATTGTCGTGTAGTGAGTATTCTTACTTTGTCTTCCCATGTTTTCTCGAACATGTTGTTTGGGTGTGTATGTGTGAAATAGTTAGATACATCATCTTATGACATTTTAGAATAACTTTTATGACTATAAAATCTCCTCTCCTCTTCTTAATATTCATATAAAACACTTCATTCATTGTTTACCATCAATTTACATTTACAAACAATCAATATAGATGGATCATCCATCCACATTGTATACACCATCATTTGCGACTTTGTCATTCACGACTTCCTCTCACCACGTTGGTGACTATAAACATGGTTGGGTGACCACATAATGTAGAAATATCTTTTAAATTTTTCATTTCATAACACTTAGTGTGATGCCCATCATGGCAACTCGACAAGTTGAAAACATAGGCTCTACAAATCAATTAGCCCTTCCGTATATATATGAAGAACATATGTGCTAAAAGGCATGCCATGGAAAGACTTTATGATCAATTTGTAGGTGGCAATTCTTATTTCGATGGTAGATTTTGTTCATCTAACAAGCATGGAGCAAAGTTAATCGTTGATTTTTTTGTATATCAATTGAATAAATAAAATCTATATCAATTGAATAAATGAAATCTGCAATCAAATTAAATTCAAGTCTTGTAGTCATACTATAATTTTTTAACGAATTATAATAAACAAGTTGCTCTCTTCTTCGAGTTCCTAGGACTCCCTTCTCGAAACCATCTTCATTGTAGCATGGCATGCGTTTGCAGAGATCAATTCTTGTGACATAACACCCAATCTCTTTGTTAACTAGAATACCCCTATTACGGGTGAAGGTTGATGCCAAAGAGTATGGGAGAGGGTCCATTATGTGGATGACTGGTAGACGTTTTGTTTTCTTATTTCATAGTATTTTATTCATAAAAAATTATAGGATAAAAGTTGAAGTGATAAAATCAACTTAACAAAGAAAAATAAGATAAATTTGTTATAAAAACTCTGGTTAGTTAACCAAAGATTTGAACAAAATACAAAAATACTTTTGTATGATATAATTGTTTTGGTGTATGATATATATGGTTTTGGGCTTGAAATCCCATCGTTAATAATTGTGTGAATACAATAGTTAGTGAATAAGAATGATGTGCTTCAGTTAGAAATCCATGAAAGAATAACCAAAATCACAACGAATTTTTATGGACTTAATAAAAGGTATATTTTAGGATTGGATTTTAATATAAGTTTTTTTTTTTTTTCAAGTATGCCAATTGCCCAATAAATGGGGTGTTTAATTTGTTTAGATAAAGATTTTAATTTGTTTAGAGATATGAAGACATTAATTAGTATTGTCAATCAATGTGTTCCATGTAACTATGATTAAGGAAAATTTCACCTTCAAACCATACTAACAATTCTCTCGAGTAATTTTTATCCTCACCTTATTAATCACAAATATTTACGACGATAGACATTCTCATTTTGGAAATAGAATGGAGGATGCAAGATTGGAATTCGACTATTAATTATGGGATTAATAGTTCAATGAGGGACCAATTTCAATTTGGAGATCCATTTCATAGCTATAGTTGGTGAATGGAAATTATCTAGTAACAAATGAAAAATATATACGACTGAGGAATAGTGATCTGTATCGATATTCACCATTTACTACTACTAATATAAATGCACCATTATTGAACTTTGACATTGTTTTCATTCACTATCAACTAATGACCATCATTCTTTCAAATGATGATGCATGGGTTGATCTACAACACTATTTAATCCTCCAAAAAGGTGACCAGGCAACATGTTACAAAATCCTCCAAAAAGTTGACCAAGCAACATCTTCCAAAAGGACGAATGACATTCCATCACACACAACATTCCTAAAATCAATGTTGAGGTGGAGAGTCCAATTTTTACTTTTGTACATGGAATTGAGTACAAGGTGGAAGACATAGTTTACAAACTAAAAAAGAGGACTCTTATATTTTATATTTTTCATGTTTATAAAATTTATCTTTCACCTCGTTTACATTATGTAGATTGTATAAGGATGATTGTGGTTGTGGTCGAGGAAGCAAGTTCAAATTGAGAAGGGGGTAGGGTATGTATACCTCCGTAGACTTTACTAGTAAAATCGTTGGGCGAAGGAGGTCTCATACACCAATTTGGTGTCTGGCTTGGTCGTGACCTTAATAATAATAATAATAATTATTATTATTATTACAAAAAAATTTAATGGTTGGAATTTATTAATATAAGAAGTTTGAGTTTCATTGATATAAAATGTTAATCCATTTTTTTGATAATTTGAATATACAGAAAACTTGAATTTGTGATGAGAAGAAGATCCTTTTGTTACAACTTACTCAATGGTTTGACACTATAATTGATAATGTACTCATCCTTAAGGTCTCGAAGAATATCCTTTTGCTACAACTTGAATGTAATGGTTTTTGAACTTGTATGTAAGGGTTGGTAATATATTTTCTTATATTAAAAAGATAGAATTTAAAAAAAAATAGAGTTCATAAATTTGTTAATTGGATTTAGTTTAGATAATTAAGAAAATAAGTTGTTATCTTCTTCAAATTTTGAGTTTAAATTTTTAACCCAATCATTTCAATAACCTTGCCAAATTTAAAATTAGACAATATTCTAAAAATATATCTAATTTCCAAAAAAATAGAATTCATAAATTTATTAATTAAGTTTAGTTTGCATGATTAAAAAAATAAATTGTTATCCTCCCTAAATTCTAAATTTAAATATTTAATCCAACAATTTCGATAACCCTACCAAATTTAATATTACACAATATTCTTAAAAACAATATCCCATTGTACAATGATCTTAAATCACGGTGTAACTTTTCTATGCGAAAATTTTATTAAAATTTTAATGAAGGAAAAAGCTCCACCAAAGGCACCTCCAAGTAATTTTTCCATCATCGATTTTTGAGGAATTGTCACGATTACCTTCCGGACATTATCTACCTTGTTAAAGTCATGAAATAGTTGGGTTACACTTGGTTTAAAAGGAATTCCCATTGAATAAAAAACATAAGCCAACGTGTAGATTTTTTTTTCTTTGTGTCTATAATTATAGCTATTTATGTTTGATCATCTCATGGAAAAAATTGAACCAATACGTTTTTGAAGGCACTGTCATATATTTTATGTTACATATTTATTCTAAGTCAATTTTTCTTTTTGTCTTCCTAATTCAACCTAGTTAGTGTGATTGAGTATTGTTAAATGATGAAATTGCTTCAAATAGTTGTTTTATTAATAGTGGATGCAATAATAATGAAGAATAAAGAATTAAATATTTACTTATGTGTTAAGAACCCAATACCTGAATACAAAAATACAACAATAGATCCACATGATAATATAGAAGAAACCACACTTTATTATAGAAAACCATTGAGGTAGGGTAACACCACACAATGGATCCTATTGTGGAAGGGATCCTCTCTTGTTCACTTGCTTCTTCGAGGGGGCTTCCTCCTTTTGAGCTACACGCTCCAAATACAATACTTCTCAACTTGTCTCATTACATAGTTTGAACCCCTTTATATAGTGCTACCAACCACCTTTGAACATTCTAGAGGAGGAATTTTTTAGAAGTGGAACCTTCTAAGAAGTCCTCTTACATTTATTATATCTAACTACCATAGTGGGCCTTATTTAATACTATAGTGGACCTAGTCCACCTTACATTGAATGACCTCCACTATTATCACTATGGGCCCTCTGGGCCCCCACACTGCCTCTCTAACTACCTAACATTCCATCCCCCTTATGAAAGTGTTGTCCTCAACGCTTGCTATGAGAGTGTACAACCATATACCAGGGTCCTATGGATAAGTGTGGACCATAGTGTTGAAGTATGTTAGAGAACCATGGTCCCATGTAGAAATGAAAGCCACCATGTTGAAGTACTCCAACCTCCATTGTAAACCGGGGTCCCATGTCCAAGTGCTCATGTGAACTTCATGCGGAAGATATTTGAACCCAATAACCAAATGAAAATGATGCTCCAAAGACTAACACCTGTCATGTGGATCCAAATAAGAAGATTCATCCACATAGTGGGAAAGGGTTGTAGTTGAATCTGGAAGGAATAATACCACTATAGAATATGCAGGATGGACATTGGTAATCATAAATGGCTCCTGATTTGTTACATTGATGTCATCTACAAAAGGTGTAGTAGAGTCATCAAATAAAATATGAAAGTGGTTGTCATCCCAGAAATGACAACTATCCATATACCAATTATCACAATTGGCCTCAAAATCATACCAAGCATAGAATTCTTGATTATATGCATCCCTGATGTCTGCCATAAGACATTTGTCTTGCATGCTAGCCAAGGACCTTTGAACATTGTGACAACTATCGCTAATAATTTATTATATCTAACTACCATAATGGGCCTTATTTAATACTATAGTGGACCTAGTCCACCTTACATTGAATGACTTCCACTATTATTACTATGGGCCCTCTACCCCCCCTTCCTCCCCCCCTCACTACCTCTCTAGCTACCTAACATTATGAAATTGTTTAATTGTTCTACTTTTAAAACTATTTTAGTTGTTATCTGGATGGGGTGCCAGAGATGCTAGTGACATCAAATACAGGGCCAAATGTGCACATGCCCAATTCCTGGACAATATCCACCATGCAATAGCTAGTGCCTTCAGGAATCTCAACACCAAATTGATTGCATGTAGAGGATTTTCAGGCTGAGGGTGGTGAATGAAATCTTTAATATGATGTCATGGTTGGTATGAGTTCTTTCATTTCATATCACTGCACTCTCGTCATGGTTTCGACCCTCATTAGTTTGAATGAGAATAAGAAGTGGGTTGCCCACGCTGATTCAAAGATTCATGGCTTCGAATGAACAACTCAATTCACCAAAATAATTACTCTCAATGGGATTTCCCCACTAAGTTGGGTTTTCATAATGATAAAGTCAGGGACGACGCTCCCATATTGTGGCTACTTTGGCTCTAATATTTGCAAACATTTACATTTGCTAGTGGCTTTGGTTTCCCTCCCATTTAATCATGTTGTTCTGAGATTTGCAATGTTGTGAGGTCATGCCTCTCGTTGTGCGCGCATGAATCAGCCTAGCCCTTTTTTCTCTCACGATACCAGTCCTAATCCCATACGCACTTAAGTGCAACAAGATTCCCAGGCTTCTACAAATGAATTTTGGGAGGAGACCCCCCCTTACATTCGCAAGAAAATTGAAATAGTTGAGGATGAAGTCCATCTCGAGAGGAGCACCATTCATGAGTGGGACATTTATGCATAAATGGGTAATTAGATCCTCGATGAAAGAAACTCCAGGGATTGAGATACAAAATGTTGGAAGACTATGGATCTCTACTAGCATATTAAGATGATCGTGGGGAAAATTCCACACGACAAGGATGAGGCACGATGAGATCCTCTTGTAGCTTGATGAAGTTATGTTGCAGCTTAGGGACATCAGGTCCAAGCTTCCAACGCTTTCTCAACAGGCTCTTGATCAGCCTCGAGTCGACCCCATGCCTCAACGACACGAGCAACCTTCAAGTGCATATTGCACTTCTCTAGATTAAATCTCTAACATGTTCAATTTTTTGGTTTACTTGTCTCTGTTCTATAGGCTCTATTATTATGACTACATAGGGTCAACTCAACGTCTATATTGGTTATATTGAATTATACATTTTATTTTAATTCATAATCTATCTTAAACTCTCTGGACAAAAGGACTATACCACTGTTGTTGGTCTGTTTTCCCCAGTGATAGACCAACAATACTGTGGATTTTGTATAGTTTCTCCTATATATGATTAATATAATTAGACAAATTGCTTAAAAAAAAATCTATTTTGATTGTATATTGATTTTTTTCTTGTCTTGTTTTGATTGATTTTGATAGCATATAGGTTCAAGAAGCAGAACAATTAAATTTCTCCCTTGTTCCCTTACTTTATGACATTTAGACATTGTTTCTTTCAATTTAGAAATAAATCCTTTATATTAAGGAAAATAATTATTACAAGTGTTAAATATTTTTGAAAGATATAATCTCAAACACTTTGAAATTGATACAAACTACTTAGAACTTGCACATAACTATACCATGCCTAGCACAAACAATGCATTAAAAAAGAACACAATGATTTGTTGCACATAGAAATGAAAGGAATGCTGGTAGTTTTTTAATCGATTTCTAAACTTGGAAAAAAACAATTTAGGATCATTTTCACATTTACTACAAAGCTCTAGATCTATAACAGAGGTTCCCAACCATTGTTGCTTGATTTCATGTATCTTGGTGCATTGAGGAATGAGCACGAGGTCGTCGATTCCCCTTCCTCTTGCCACGATCCCAAAAACAAACTCATTCACAATGTTAGTCCAAGGCCAAGGGAAGGATGGTTTGGACAAGAAAGTTGGGAAATGAAGTCTTGGAGAGCTGTGATTCCATTAAAAGATCTATTCGACTTCGTAATATTAAAAAAATAAAATTTTGTATCCACTAGGTTCCACTTGATATACACACACTTCACACGTCAACTGTACAACACTGGTGTCCTCATTATTATTATTATTGTTATTATTATCCAGAGGGGATAGGGTATGTATACCTCCGTAGACTTTACCAGTCAAATCGTTGGGCAAAGGGGGTCCCTTCTCCCACAAACAAGGGGGTCTCATACACCAATTTGGTGTCTGGCTTGGTCATGACCTTAAAATTAGATTATTATTATTATATAATTGAATGAACATATCTTCATAAATTGTTATTACATTTTGATAGAGAATTTATTACTGGTTGAAGTGGTTTGGGTTAGGTTTTGGATCAAACCGATTGGTTGTCTGTGACAAACAAACATGTTTGATAATTATAAGAATATCCAATTTAAGTAGGATAGAACAAGGTAATCCATTTATGATGAAATAATATTATATTGAGTAAAATATATAAGAACGAGAAGATTGATTAAAATGACAATGAGAGCCATATATACCCACGTAGGGGTGACCATTCATTAATAGACATGTCTTTTGGATAAGACATGTCTTTTCATTATGATGTATTAATTATTATTATTTAATGATTATTTATTTATATTTATATATCATATATATATTTATGTTTGTTACATAGCCTTCCCCTTTAGAAATGCTTTGTCCTCAAAGCATGTTTATGGAGAGACTCACGTCTTCGTTCTAGCTTGCAATGTCTTCGCATGATTCTCTGTTTTTGGCATTGTCAAGATTGACGATACAAGACAATATGAGTGGAAAAGAGTTGAGTAGAACTGCCGAACTGTGAAATGGTTAGACAATCCTAAATCATTTTTTTGTGGAACATTGCTCTTCCAATGAACTGTTATCATGAGACTTAATTGCACTGGTATCAATGTTTTTTGGACGATAAGATAGTCATTCTCATCCTGAATGACATTGATATTTTGACTGGTTAAGATATCCTCTCTTATGATTTGGATGTCGATAAGGAGTTCTTATAACATTATTTTCCCTTATCATGTTTGTAGAGTTTTCTTGGTTTAATTTCGATATATGATTTTCTTCTTTGTACATTGATGTTGCTTTCTTGATTGCTAGATTTACACTTGAAATTTCCATCATTTGCACTCCAACATCCAAGTATGTTCTTTTTGGCTTGTTATCTTCTTGAGTTGTGATAATAACTCGATTTGTATTTGTTTCTTTCTCCTCAACTTGGATTATTTCACTCAAAGACCTCAATACTTCCTCCTTGCCAAGTTGTTCTAACTTATCTTCCAACAACTTCTTAGGCAGGGATTATGAACCTTTAGGCAGGGATAATTTTAAGGATGGAAAATTATATTAAAATGTAGAAAAATGGGCTAATCTTACTAGTCCTTAATATGCAAAATGTAAAATGTTTGGCGATAATTTTGTAAAACATTCAAATTTATAAGGATTTAATATAGCTTCTATAAAATATTGGCGATTTTAGAGGTAAAATAATTTTATTCTACGAAATTCAGGCGAATCGTTTTTAGAAAAAATGGAAATTAGTGAATCTTTTTTTGGGAAAAACCATGGAAAATTAGTCCATTTGCGAAATTTAGCCCCTAAAATCATCTATGCCTTTAGGCGTGAGTTTTCTTCCTTATCTGATTTTTCGACTTTGTTCTCTTCTTCTTTATTATATTTTTCCTCTTTCAACATTCTGATTTGTTCAAATAATTTTTTATTAAGGTTCTTTAAATGCGAGGTTTCTTCATCTTTTTCCGATAATTTCTTTCTGAGGTCTTGATTTTCTTGTTCCAATTTCTGAATACATTGTTTTCTATCCCTTGACTTTTTGATCTGTGTAAGTAGTTTTTGAATGTGGTATTTTAAGCGGGAAATTTCTTCATTTTTTTCCGGGACAACTTCGTGAAATTCGTTTTGCATCCTTTGCATTGCTTTTTTATTTTCTTGAAGCATTACTTCTGATATATCGTTAAAGTCTTCTGGTGTTACTGAATCAGGCTCCGATGTAGTATCTTGTAATGCTATCATCTTCTCCTTATGGGGAAATGTCACAAACTTTTTCTTCATGCTTAAGATGAAGTTACCTAGATTTTTAAACCAGGGTAACCCAATAATGATGTTGATTTCTTCTTTATACATAGTTGTAACATAGAATTGAGATATGTATTCATATTCATTAATTGTCCCTTGTAACTCCTTAATTTGAAAAATATCTTTATTTTCACTTATTCTCGGCTTTGAAATTAATATTAATTTTCCAAATCAATATTAATGTAATTTTCATTATAGTCCAAGTTGATAATGATGTTAACCTCTCTTCCTTGAATACTCCCCTTTAATGTAGAAAAACTGTAACATACGATTGGACAACCTTCATAAAAAAATCTTCCCTTCATCATTTTAGAATTGTCTATTTTGGTCTCATCCATAATTTACGATAGATATTACCTGATTAAAAAGCGTTTATATATCCCTTCGATAATTTATTCTTGATTGAATTTATATACCCTTACTTTTTCTTAACGGTTAAATAACGCCTTTATAAAAATTCTTCAATAACTTTCTTGAAAAAATTCTCTAGTTTTTACATTCTCTAAAAGAATTGTCCATTATGACTTTCGTCAATATTTTACGATAAAAATACCCCCCTTTAATGTAGAAAAACCGTAAAATATGCCCAGTTATGATTTATGCAACTGTAAACACAGTAAGTTTTCAAATCAGGTTTGAATATTACCTTCACTTGATCAAAAAAATCATCAATACTTCATAATGTTTTATATTTTAATAAAAAAAAATATATATATCTTTTCTTTTTATATATATATATATATATATATATATATATATATAAATACTTTCTTTATAACTCCTTAGATATATATATTTTAAATATATATCTAACCTTTTTTCGTCTTCACTTAAGATATATATATATTTTTAAATATATATGTAACCCTTTTTTCACATAATATCTCTTTAATATTACTAAGCCTTCGATAACTTTTAATATTCACAATAAAAGGTCCTTTTGTACCGTAATGAAAAATATAAAAAAATACCTTTCATAAAAGCACCCTTTACCAACTTTTGAATAATTAAATTCACTTATGATTTAACACCTTAACCTTCAATTGACTTGGATTTGGATTTGACTTATTCAATTGTAATTTTTCAAAAAAGTCATGACATCTCTAAACGATGGTGTTATAAGCAAAATTCATCCTTGGGACATATCTAACCTATCTGATTGTGAAGATGGTTACAACCTCTTTGATATCTCGACACGAGGCAGAGACTACTGACACCTTAGATGGTCCTTTGCCTGAGGCAGTAAAGAAGAGGTAAAAGGAGAAGTGAAATACTTACGAGAAGTCTTTCTTAGGACCACCCACCCTGGGTGTTGTCCTCCCTCAGCTTCTTGGATGGCCAAAATGGCCCGGGGGTGAAAATTATGGACAATGAGATGAAAATAAGTTCACTGATTTTTAGGACAACAAACTAAACAAAGCGAACAATGAGTTGTTCGCTCCCTTAAAGCCTTGGAAAATAGCCAAGAATGGGTTCCCGGGGTAAACCACGGTCTTGGACAATAGACTAGTGAATGACTCAAGTGAAAAAAGTGAAAAATAAGGGTGAAAAGTGAGTTTAAAAGCTACAACCAAGTATTTTCAGATGGCTGTAAATTGCGAACAACAAGTTGTTCAAAGCTTTTAAGGCAGGGAAACAAGCCCATAATTGCTTGGTACTCCCCAGGGTGACCCAGGTAACCCAGGAAGTGATCTCGGAAAATTGTCAAATCAAAAGGGGGGTTGTAAATGAAGATGGACAACCATTTTACAAGTTGTTACATATATGTTTAGGAGAGTATTTACAACTGCAATTTATGTTCATGGATGAAGGGTGGACTGAAAAAAGGTTTGACTTTTAAAATGTATTTTATTTAAGAATTTTCAGTTTATTAACAAATGCATTGGCTACCAAACCGTTTTAAAGGTTATCCTGATCAGGAAAACACCTATTATCCCTGAGTTGTGTCAACCAGTATAAGGAGAGTAGTCTTAGTAGACCACAGTGGTTAGGTTGAAGAGTTACGCATGTAATTCAGAGAAGCAGGGATTAGCCACTTCTCATCACTCACACTTTCGGGCTCTTAAAGCCGCTTGGATGGAAAAAGAATACCTGCGAAAAGGAAGAGGCCGAGGACCCCCCCAAGGGGAGTTTAGCTTAGCTTACCCAAACAATGTAGTATCCGAACCAAGTTGAGCTATTCAACTCCTTGACCGTGTGGAACTAAGGAAAGACCACTCAATTTATACTAACTAGACAAATTTCGAGGGGCCCCTGATAAAGACTCCCTGGATTTGACACTTAGTATTCTATGAAATTGAAATTGCTTGAAATAAAGGGCCAGGCCATCCACGTGGCGAGGTCACGTATCGCTTTCACAAGCGTGCCTCTTGGTCAATAAATTGAAATCTATCTAAATCTTTATACAAAAATAAGTAAATAAGTATGTGACATATACGTCACGACTAAATAGTATCTATATGCATATAACTAAATAATATAGGTTTTGTTTTGAATGCATATGGGGTGGACCCCTACTTTGTTTTCATGTTTTTTTTGTGGTTTTCTTAATGTTTTAGCTTACTGATTTTGTGTGGCCCCTTTAGGGGAAGCCACCTGTAGATTAGTATACGAGAAAATATACAATGAAGAAAGACAATATCAACTAATTACAAGTAAACAATTATACCATTCAACCCAAGGGAATGGGTTGAGGCTCCTTGCAAGCGATAAATCCACCATATGCATGAAAGCCCCAACTGATTCCTTGTATGGGTATTGGAAGTTTACTTAATGAAATTTGAAAACAATGACGATTATTTACGAAGGAAAAAATCATATTTTATAAACATAAACTTATAAGTAAACTGCTCAACCTATCTACACGAGCAAGACATATTGACATGGGTACATGTGCAATTTTTTTTTGGAATGAGCGCAAGTGGATTGTAACACCCTCTTCCCCCCTGTCTGTAAATATAACTATATGGACCGAGGAACTATGGAAAAATTAAAAGTGTGAATGTTTGATTTGATGGACCTCGTGTAGAAGGTCGATGAGTGTAAATTTTGATTATTGTAATAGAAAATGTTGTGTTGCATGACTGTTGAGAGAGGGGATGTGCTAAGGAAGAAAGACCATGATTTCTAATAAAAAGGTGGTGGAGGGGACCCATAATGGTTGCGTTAACCTCCATCAAACTAGTACTATGTTGGAGTTAATGTTGATCATATCAGAACAACCCTCTGCCCAAGAATGAATTTTTGTCAGGCTGGTAGGTGGGAAGGGCCTCCTCAAGAGTTAATGAGGGATGGGGAAGACTACCCATCAGAGGGCTTCTAGACTTGACCACGGACGGGGGGATTTGAGCCACACACAACCTTTCTGAGGAAGGCAAGAAGGGAAGCGTGGTGGACAGGGGGGGAGCCTGAATAGAATGCAGAGACAAGAGCAGAAACTCTTGGGTCCAAGGAAGGATTGAAAAGGAAAAAGTGAGTTTTGATCATGGGGATGGAGACTGAATCAGGAGAAGGAGAGTAACCTTCGTCCTCATATACTCTTGTATGGGGAGAAGGAGAGTAACATTTGTCCCTAACTTCTATTGAGCTGGAAGTAAGAGATTGAATCTCAAAGCATCGTGGCCTAAGCTCGGGGTGGCCAGTGATAAATCCATTGGGAGTGGTTGAGCCTATAGTTGGGTGGAAACGATCACCCCTCTCAGCAGTCACATCACATCTTGTGGTTCTAATAAGTGTGTTATGCCTTGTATTTTGAATTGAAAATCATGGATGCATGCTCGTGTTTTTATATGCTCATAAATGGTTTCTGTATAGAAGTGATTGCCTTGTGTTTTTGATTGGAAATAATGGATGCATGCTTATACTTATATATCGATAATCGGTTTATGTATAGAATGAATAAGTCCAGAATAAGAGTCCGTTCCCTTGAGAATTGTCCCATCTACTTGATTCGCGTTATGTTCTGGTTTAATTTCCCAAAGGCACCTTCCCTGGGGAATTTCCTCACATTCCAGAGTCAAAGTGAGTTCCTTGAAATGGATACCGTTATAGTAAACTCATGAGTTTACTTTACCCTTGTTCCATAGTTCATATCTCGGTGAATTAGGAAGGCACTTCATTCAGGTCAAGAACCTAGGGACTTTGAAAGGTACCTAATCCCTTACCCAGAAACCCAACCAAGCTTAGGGATAATTACCCAAGAACCCTCTGAAGGATCATGTGATCTGGCTCTGGAAACCCTATGTAAGAAGGGGTTGGCTCTCGAAGGTTTCGGAGTCGCAGGAAATTGAAACTCTGAGAAATTGAATTTCGTCACCTAAGTTCAGAAAGGATAGCGATACCAATTAGTGAAAGGGCAGACCCTTTCATTTTCTAGATGAATGGACAAGATCCTTTCAGGAGTATCCCAGGTCTGTCAGGACCATTAGATCTAGAGGAGGAGTGCAGGTGTTAATGCCTCGACCCCTTTAGCCGTCGCAAGTAGCGAAGGAATCAGGATCGTAGATCCCAGGATCCATGGGGATCTACCTTAACCGTCCATCAGAAGGGGCACGTGGAGGGCGATAGGTGTTTCGCTGACTCGCACATCAAAAGAGTCAATGGACAGAGTTTTAAGGATTCGTGAAACACGAAATCCTGGCAAAATTTGGGCCGTTGATCTGTGGAAAGGCTCAGAGTCGTTGATCCATAGAGTTTAACCCTTGTGTAGGCGAGAGAGTGGACTCGTCAAAGTCCTGAAATCCCTAAGTAATCGGAACCGTCCATCGGAAGGGACACGTGGATGACAATCTACATCCATCGAGAGATTGGTTACCAGTAGAACGAGAGTGAAGACTCCCCGAAATTCGTGAAAGGAGCGTTCACGAAAGAATCAGAACCACCCATCTTCAGGACAAGTGTCACTAGATTTGACTTAGTCGGATTTTGGGAGGTGGAAGGACTCTGCTCCTTGCCACTCAAATCGCCGAAGGGAGAAACTCTGGTTTGAATCAGAGCTGTTGGATCACGGTTGGGTCAAGGCCGTTGATCTGACGCCCACCCATTTCGTGGGTTCTAAATCGGGAGATGGGAGGTGAAGACTCTGCCAGAGTCTCGAAAAAGGGAACGCCGAGATTAAATCAGGATCGTTGGTTGGCAGGGGGATCTGGACCATAGGATCCAGGTTGTCGGACCTTTGGGGATTGGAAATTTGGAGAACAGTGGAGCGTTGTCCACAGATTCATCAAAACATGGGAATMTCGATGCGTGTCTAGGAGCTGACCCCGGGTTCTGAGAAAAGGGTAATGTGAGTAGAGGARCCAAGAAACCTTAGCCTTGGTTTTTCGGGTTTCGGGGATTAGGGAACCAAGGTTCCTTGCAACAGGAATCCCGAAACACAATTTTCAGTAGCACCTTTTGGTGTTAGCGCGTGGTCATGGCGAATGGTCGTATGGATGGAGGCCTAAGGAGGAACTAAATTCCGTCAAGCCCATTTTTGAGTTTCAGGACTTGAAGGAGTCAAGGGGGAGAAACTCAACGTCTATAGTCCCAATATCGTGAAATACGACGAGCGCCTTTTAGTAAGGCCTGTGGTCAGAGCCGATGATCGCATGTAAGTGAATCTCGCGCTTAGTGCTTGAATTGTATGACGACGGGTTTCAATAAAAGGTCCCATGGATTCGTTTAGTGAAGGTTTCAGCAGGAAGATCTAGTCTGTGCTAGGCCCCTGTAGGAACTCGGGGATTCTGACCCTTATGTAAAGGAGAATTTTTTTATTTATGTCATCGTGGGTGTGTTACAAAATGGCATCAGAGCATGGTTACAACACTTGGTCTTCTTGGGCTCATGGGCGATTCGCTTAAATAAATCTATATGGGTACTTTCCAAGGAGTGACACCCTACCTTAGCTCTTTCTTAAGAGGTCTGATTTAAAAATGTTATTAAGGAAAGGAATGAAACCTTCTACTATGTGTATACATTAAGAAGTTTTAAACCATGTATTGTTCATAAACTAATAGACTGTTAGCTAAGTACATGTGTTTTTGGAAACACTTGAACAGTTAGTGAATCACAGGAAGATCCCAATACTAAAGGATGATGACGTGCCATGAAGTGGGGGATGGCTCCCACAATAGAGACGAGGAATATGATGAAAGGAGGGTGGTGGAAACCCCTCCGGACTTGGATGAAATCATAAGAAGTCTCAGGGCCAAGCTACATAGTTTCAATGCTGACAATGAGAGACTGATCAAGGAGCAAGAGAAACAAATAGAAATCAACGCAGTCTTGCTACAAATCTTATCCGACATACAAAGGCAACTACAACACGAACCTGCAACCAGTCATGCAGACCGACGACACAAGAAGAGAGGTCAATGTCCACCCGAGACCCGAAAACATGACTCCATAAGTGACCCCACTGGGAGAAGTATTGCGAAGAAGATCCAAACGGGAGGCAAGGGACACTCATCGGGAGATTCCTCTGGAAAGGAAGCTGATAACTCTGAAGGGTCTTCTAGTAGCAAGTCCATCTTGCATTCTCAGAAGAAAGGAAAGAAATGGAAGCGTTCCAAAACCTGTGGTCCTGAAGAGTTCAAGAAATCCAAACCACCCTCTTTCGACGGAGATATAAAGAAGGGAGAAGAGGCGGAATCTTGGCTACTTGGTTTAAAGAAGTATTTCAGAGTCCAGGGCTACTCCGAAAACTTGAAGGCTCGAATAGCCATCTTCAACCTGAATGGAAAGGATTCCATATGGTGGGAAGACCTTGGGAATGCGAAAGGAGTCCATGAGAAGGACTTGTCATGGAAACAGTTTGAGAAATACTTCAGAAAGCAGTATCTGTTAGAAAAATACATGGATGGGAAAACTAAGGAATTCTATGAACTCCGACTGGGGCAACTCACCATAGAGGAATTTGTCAATAAATTCCTTGAGCTACTGAGGTATGTACCCTACATAAAAGATGAAAAAGAAAAAATGCAGTGGTTAATTAGTGGGTTACCTCAGACCTACCGGGACAGGATTGAGTTTGACGAACCAAGGACCTTAGAAGAGGCTATCTGGAAGGCGATGTATTGTTATGAACAGTTTGGGAGCATGACAAGACCCGACAAGGATTGGAAGAAAAATAATAGTTCAGGATTCCAGAAGAAAAGGTTTAACTCCTCAAGATTTAAGAACTATGGAAAAGATTCTACGGGGAGCCTTCCAGCTAGAAGTGTATATCAGCAAAATTTCCCTTCTCAAAGTGGAAATAAACCTTTTCAGACAGGCCCAACAAAGATCGATAACCTAAAGAAGGAACCCTTAAAATGCTGGGGTTGTGGAGTAAATCATAGACTGAGGGACTTCCCACGTAGACAACAAAACAGTAAGGGGGTCTGCAATATTCAAGAAGATACCACCATCAACAATGTGGCTAGGAGCATGCCACGAATCCATGTATCCCTGGACAATAATCAGGCCGACCATCAAGCTTCAGTAGTGGAGCTGGAAGGTATGATCGCCAACCATCCAATTTATGTTTTAATTGACCCAGGTTCTAATTTGAGTTATGTAGCTCCTCAGACTGCCAATAAGTGTAAGCTACAACCAACTAGACATGTTAAACCATGGTTGGTACAACTATCCACTAGGACCAAAATAAAGGTGGCAGAGGCTATACCAGCCTGCCAATTCGTCATGGGTGGATTGCCCACCCAAGAGACCCTTAACATACTTCCCTTCGGATCTTATGACTTGTTGATTGGTATGGACTGGTTGGATGCTCATAAGGCTAAAATGGACTATTACCATAAAACTTTAGAGTGTGTAAATGAAGATGGGAGAAAGATGACCCTGCAAGGGATTCAGAAGCTTGTCTCAGTGAGACAAATATCAACCCTTCAAATGAAGAAGTATTGCAGAAAAGGGTGTTTCTTATATGCAATACAGATGTTGGACTCTGTTGAAGATGACAAACCAAACCTAGAGGACCGCCCCATATTAAGAGAATACAAGGACGTATTCCTAGAAGAAGTACCAGGTCTACCTTTGAGAAGGGATATTGACTTCTCAATAGAAATTACACCGGGAGCGGTACTAGCTGTTACATGTGAATCCTCCTATGGACAAGCAGATTCCCTCTTGGTCTCTAGAATCCTAAGGCCAAGACAGAAAAGTGCTTAACATGGACACTGACATCCTTTTAGATCTAATTAAGCTAATGAATGAAGAGGAAGAAGAAAAGTGTACCTTTTTAAATGGCATTTGTCCTCGCAAAATCCAAGTTGAGCTTCAATCCCAAGCTCCTTGATAGGTCCTGTAGCACAAACAAAGATACAATAAACTTCCTATTCTACTGAGATTAGATCAAATACATATCTATCTACTAGAGACAAGTTCATGTGAAACAAACATAAACTTGAAAGAAACAGGACAAGCATGTATATATATTAATGAGAACAAATGAAGAGTACTTACAATCCTCTGATGAAGGTGCAACAACTTCTTCCAACTCTCCTTTTCTGGCTCCTTTGCTCAAGTAATCTAGACTGATTATGCTTCAATGGTGCCTCACTTATGAGATCATAAGTTTGGTGTAATTATCAATCTCCATCTATTGTATGTTGCCTATGAGATCATAGGTTTCATACTTCCAATATTTTCATCTCAATACCACTTATGAGATCATAAGTTTGGTATCTCCAATTTCTCTATCATGTCATGTACCCTTTCACCATGAGAAGACCTCCTTATATAAGCTTGGAGAGGCCCAAACACTTGAGATATATTTGGGATAATTTGAGGATTCCTCTCCTTCAGTTGTGGATCTTTCCTAAGATCATGCCTTGAACTCATATTCGAATCCAACCAACTTCATAGATTGAGGGGATTCTCCCCTGATTTCCTCCAACAAACCAAATTTCGCCCAGGAAGGGTAGTGCTCCCATAAAAGGGTGCACAAAGCATTTCAACACTCCCTCAAAGAAGGCTAAGGATCATCGGCGCTCCCTGACAGTGGGTAGGGGAGTGTTGCCTTCCAAAAATCATTTTCAAGTAGTTTTTTCAGTGGAAAAAGGCTTGTACTCGTTGTCAATTGATTTATCCTCTTCAAAACCAGTATTTGAGGTGTCTTAAGTGTCCTTATGATGTCGTTATAGGAACGACATAGGAAAGATGGAAGTATGATGTTTGTGAAACTTGTGACACTTGTTTTCAAGATGCGACACTTTCAGACAAGATGTGACACTTACAACACTTGTAATAATGACACTTGCGACACTATTGAAGTGAGTAATTTTGATGTGTAACAGATTGCCCCCCAAAGTGCGAAGTTAGAAGACGATGATGACTGGAGTACTTTGTAGACTTTTCCAAGCAAGGGTATGGATGCAGAGAGCCTGGTAGAAGCTGCACACAACCATCAAACAAATATTATGACAAGTTTTAAACCCAAGGCAGGCATACCTATGCTTAGGTGATAAAGACTTCCAAGGTATGGCCGCCATAAAATACACTGCGGATCCATTATTATATTGATAAAAGGTATAGCCACTGAAGATACAATGTGGATATATACTCCTATGACCTGAATTGATCGTAGCCACGAAGAATACACTGTGGATCTACGAGATAACAATACATAGCCACAGACCAGTACAAAGTGGATTTATGTGACAGTATATGTTTCAATATTCAAGAGAAACTCTGTGGCAACCTAGGTAAAGTATATATCAGAGTGAATGACTCAACCCATGGTCTTCTTACCAATACCAATGTAGTATGAATCTAACCATGTGAATAGATGTCTTGATGTCGAACATGGAAAAAACCACTTGATTACCGGTCAATGATGTAAACCGTTAACAAGCGCGAGGGAAATCACCATTGATGTCAATGATTCCCAAGGTACCCTAGTACATTCCAACGAATGTAAATAGATTAACTGAAGTCGAACATCCGTGGAATCATTCGATCAGAGTTCAATGATGTAAACCTACTGTCGGACGTGAGGAGGCCTGCCATTGAGGCATGCAGGTCCCAAAGTACTAACTGGTTTCTAAGTCTAGCTCCTAGATAATGTGCTGAGGTTGACAGGAACAGACTTGTCGAGGGGGGGCCTTGATGTATCACCCATCAACATCATGAAATGGTCACATAGATGTAATTGGTAGATCAAATGAACATGGACTGACACGGGTATTGAAACAAGATGTTTGTGATGGCTGGCTCTTAAAGCAGGTACTTCCCTTGAACACTGAGGCATAACATCAGAAACTTGACATGGACCAAAACTTGATAATGCAATGGATGTTGTGACTTTACGTCGGGTGACCCAAAGGAGTGAGGAAACTTAAAGGATTGGTCCAGTGCATAGGTTAAACAGATTGAAATGCATGCAAAGATAAAATGTCGTGTTCAAGGGAAACTGTAAGGTCACTAGTAAAGTTCTCAAAAGCTGCTTGGCTTGCTTCTTTCAATTTTTTCCCCCAGCTAGATAGACGAGTACCTCTTTTTGGTTTAACGAGCTCGAGGAGGGTAACACGTGTTCGATATAACTCACCTTCGGTAAGTTCCTCTTCCTTTGTTTAACGAACTGGAAGAAGTAAGGGTTCGATCCCATATGGGCCCTTCAATGTATGATTGTTTAACGAGTCTAGAGAAGGTAAAATCAGTGGTTTTTCATATTTAGAGAGTTTGAAAACAACTTAAAGATGACTCCAATGTTGTCCTTTTTCATAATGTTAGTCTCGCGAGGCCGAAAAAGAGATAAATTATCACTTGAAAGATGCCCTTTCAAACCTTTTAATGAGTGGGAAAGGAAGCAAGATCACTCGACAATATTTTCACGTTTAGAGATTCTGAAAAGAGTTTAAAGAGGACTACAGGGGGTTCCTTTTTCGTATAACCTTTACGGGTCCGAAAAAGTGATAAAATTCTACTCGGTTACATTCTCATGTATTTACGAGCACGAGAAAGAAGAAAGACTAAGATCGGTACTCTGCCCCCAACTTGAAAACTAGTGGCTGAACTCCAGAATGATCATCAAAGGCTGGAGACATGCCCCCCCAAGCTTTAATTCATTCACCGACTTTGAGGTTGTCACCAATTTTTGTACTAGATGGAGAAAAGGATATAGGTGGATGAAATGAAGGTTCAAATATGAGAGCTAACGAAAGACTTGACATCTACGAGATCTGGAAAAAGACTTGACCTGATAGGAGAGGTGATTGTTTCATTTTTTAACGAGCTTGACACAAGAAAAGAACTATGCTCAAGGATGTGGGTTCAATCCCCAGATTTCTATTTCATTTTTTAACGAGCTTTCCATAGAGAGGAAAACTATGCTCGTAGATTCTGTTTCATTTTTTAACGAGCTTTCCATAGAGAGGAAAAATTATGCTCGTGGCCTCTTCTTGATCTTGGCTTCCAAGAGGATAATTCTCTGGAAGGGCACCATGTCAAGGGACACAAMTCGGTCATGGATTCCAAGAGATCTTCACTGGATGGAAGAAGAATTCTCTGGAAGGAACACATGTTGAGGGTCATGATACGGGTAAGGAGATCAGGCTCCAATATCCCTACCGAAGAGATCACCATGTCAACTACTGGATCTAAGTCATCAGAAGTTGAAGTCATGGGAGACAACGCCACATAATTAACCTGTGGCAGGGGTGATACGGACTGCATATAGGACCCGGTGAGGGAGGTTATTGGGTTGATGGTCAAGTCATGGCCAACAAACGAAAGTTGATCAATAGTCACCATTCTTCCATCGTGTGGGAAATATATCACATGAAAAAGAGTGGACACAATAGATTTCATGGCATAGACATAATCTTTCCCAAGGAGTAAATCGAAATCCAAGGGGTCCTGGACTACCATAACATCAATAAAGACTTTTTTCCCTCCTAAAGTTACCGGAAACTGAGGAAGGAACACTAAAGGGTGACTGGTTCTTCTGTTAAAATTGAACATAGTCTAAGTAACTGACACAAGCTGAGGATAACCCAAAGCTTTCCAAGCAATAGAGGACAAAATACTAACGGAAAAACCTTCATCTATCAGTGCATGAGGAACGTCCCGACCACAAAATTTTACCGTAATCTTGAAAGGCATGTGAGATGGAAGATGAGGTCCAGTTAGCAAACCCCAATAAAAAAGGATGGCCTCATTACTTGGAAGGGTTTTCGCAGGAGAAGGAGGATTGCCCCTCGGCATGGTAGATCCTATTTCAATGAGAAAAACATGGGCAGAATCGGGTTTACTCTCTAGCGGGAGAGTAGGATTGATCAATGATGGGATCGAATCGACCACCTTGGCACTCTTCAAAGGAAGAGTGGGGTTGACCGATGATCTAACCAGAGAAACCACTTTGGCACTCGTTAGAGGAGGAGTGGGATTGACCGTTGATGTAACCGGAGAAACCACTTTGGCACTCGTCAGAGGAAGAGTGGGATTGACCGATGAAGTCACCGGAGCAACCACTTTGGCACTCTTCAGATGAAGGGTGGGACTAATCGAGGAAGGAACTGGATCAGTCACTTTAGCGAGTGGTTACTAGATTGACCACTTGATCAACCAGATTGACCAGGGATGGAACCAGATTGACCATTCCATCAACTAATGATGGGTTGGGAGAAATCTTATGATAACCTTTTGGAAGTTGAAGTTTTTCCAAAAGAGAAGAAGCCTCATCCATATGAGGACAAAGGTGAGAATAATGATCACCTTTTCATAACATGCAAGGGAATTTGATAGTTATCTTCTTCTTACCAACCTTAACGTCACTAGTTGAAGGAGTATCACCGACATGACCAACAAGGGCTGATGACTTGGAGGACCATACTTCTAATACCTTGGGAATACCAGGGAAATCCCTCAAAAAATGGTCACCCTTACAAACACTGCAAGGGAATTTGGGTTTTAGATTCTTCGTTTTAATCCTATCTACCTTATCAACACTCCCAGTACTATTAACAGTAGCTAGTTGCTTAGATCCAACATTTGATGTAGTTGCAGGCTTGGTCCCTTTCTGGTTCTTCTTCTTCTCTTTCTGTTTCTTCTTCTTCTTATCAATTTGGCTACTTTCTTGAGATTTTTCACTAGGTGAAGAAGGAGAAATAGAAGGAGACCTTAAGGGCGAAGAAGGAGAAAGGTCGACATGAGGTTGATGTGTGGGAAGTGTGCGTATATCTGAATCACCTGCATTCGAGATCACTGGAGTGGAAAACAACCATACCGGTAACCCAATTGTGAGACCTGGAAGGCTCAAAGTAGTAATGTAAGAAGGACCAACATTTTCGTAAGAAGGAAAAACAAAGGGTTCCCCTGGCAAAGGGGTTCCTTCATTGGTCATTCCGAGAACTAACACCATAAAAATAAAAATCCAACCTAGATTCTGCTAAGGAGAACAAACAACACACGCTAAAAATCTAGTAAGCAATCAAGCAAACAAAACCTTCTCATAATGAGCACACTAGTTGGTGATGAAATCCAACGTCACAGGAACAAAGTAAGAAGGGGTTGAGATAGAGCGGGTGGAAAAGTTACATTGACGGCCTGCTTAACGGACTTACACCCTGGTGCAAGCTCCCACACATAATCGTGGGTATACCCTCCAAGGAACCTGAGTGAGTTTGGCCAATGTTGATTCCAGGTACCGTGAAGACTTGCCCCTCCACAATCACCTTGTGTAAAGACCCTAAAGAGATAGGCCACTAAGGTTACCGAATACAATGATGATGCCTGGGGAAACAGTCGACAGTCCGATCCACACTCAAGGGTAGGGTATCTAGCCCGAAATCAACTTGAAAGGTTTCCACTCATCATTGTGGGTATACCTTCAAGAGACCCCCATAATACGCTCAATCTCTACACCAAGACCAACAAAGCAGGGTGAGTAACTCTGTCAATCTTAATGTGACCTCGTGATTGACCCTTGTGTGAGAAGGGATTCCTAGGAAAAAATGCAGCAATTGGATTTCACCGCTCCCTAACACAAGATCTTATGTTTGTTTGCAACTTTGGAAATTTATCTTTCATACCTATACCAAATCCATACAACTAATCTAATGTAGGTTTGCTACCAGAAAATGTATAAATGTCTAATCAATTTTAGTTTAGCACTTGTTTTTTAAGGCTGTTATTACTCAAAAGGAAAGTGGTGTGGAAAATATGGTGTTTTGACCGACTCCAAAGTTATGAAAAGATATGAAGATGCAATCTTTTCATTTCTATGAAAGCTATGCTATGAGAAGGAGAAAACATTCATCATTCTAGATGCACAATGTCCCAAAATGTCAAAAAACATGCAATTCTGCTACTTCAAATGCAAGCTACTTTCACGACCCAAAAGCAAGAATGCATTCAAAACAATGAGAACTGAAAGAAAAAAATTAGAAGATCATTCTAACAAGAAATCATTCAAGGATCCTAAAACCAACAAGCATCCAAGGACTACAATGAAATGTAGAGAAGAATCTAAGAAACGATAAGGAGAAAGAGAAAACACTCAAAACTGTCTCGACAAAAACGCAGCTAGAAAAGGAAATTTTACATTTCTAAAAGAGGCTTCAAGCTCTAATCAAGACAAAAGAGAGTGAAAAGCATCAAAAACCATCAAGAACCAATCCAAACCACTCCACAAACCAACCACAAAGACTGGGTAAAGAATTCCACAAAACATGCTGACAAAATCTGAGTAAAAGAAGGCAATTTCACTCAAAAAAGACACTAGCACTCCCCTAGAAGGGTGCACAGAGTGTTGCAACGCCCCCTAAAACACTGTAGGGGAGAGTTGGTGCTCTAGTATGGCCTACAGGGGGGCGTTGATGCTCCTAGAAACTCAGAAAAATGCCCAAAAATGCACAAAAAACTCAGCCAGAATGCTTGAAAATTGGGGAATTTTCTAGTGAAGGTGGGAGAAGGTTGTTGGATGATGAAAAACCAGGAATTTCTTGGGATAAAGACCTCAAATATCAAATGGAATGGTGAAAAATATATCCTAATATCCTTAGAAAAAGTTTTCACTCAGTCAGATAAATGAGAATAAAACGACAAATTGACTCTAAATCGTCAAAGACAAAGAGTTATTCAAAGTAAGGAAGAAAAAGATGTCACAAACCCAAAAAAAGAATCATGAATTCTCAGATATCAAGGTGTTGGAGACCCAAACAAGGATACACTGAGGTGATGAGAACACTAAGAAAATGCAAACAAGAAAAAATGGATTCAGAGACTAAACTCCTGCAAGATCTTAAACAGAAAGAGGGAAACGCTCTGGGCACCAGAGCATTCCAACGCTCTGTGAAGGCTTGGCAGGGAGCGCTAGCACTTTGATAGCAAGGGCAAGGGAGCGCTAGGATTCAAAAAGTTCAGAAAAATACCCAAAAATCCAAAAATTCAAGAAAGTTCAGAAATCCGAAGTGTACAGGATGAAATGAAGGGTCAATCAACAAATCTAAGAATCAAGGACACGGTATGAATAAGATCAAAATGAGAAAAGGAAATCAAGATCTAGGAAGGAAAAAATTCAAAGGTCCCTCCCCAGTGGAGTCGCCAATTTCTGTTACAGGTGAGTCGTCCTGCAGACAAGCGAATTCCCTCTTGGTCTCTAGACTCCTAAGGCCAAGACAGAAAAGTGCTTAACGTGGACACCGACATCCTTTTAGATCTAATTAAGCTAATGAATGAAGACGAAGAAGAAATGTGTACCTTTTTAAATGGCGTTTGTCCTCGCAAAATCCAAGTTGAGCTTCAATCCCAAGCTCCTCGATAGGTCCTGTAGCACAAACAAAGATACAAAAAACTTCCTATTCTAATGAGATTATGTCAAATACAGATCTATCTACTAGAGACAAGTTCATGTGAAACAAACATAAACTTGAAATAAACAGGCCAAGAATGTATATATATTAATGAGAACAAATGAAGAGTACTTACAATCCTCTGATGTAGGTGCAACAACTTCTTCCAGCTCTCCTTGTCTGACCCCTTTGCTCAAGTAATCTAGACTAATTATGCTTCAATGGTGCCTCACTTATGAAATCATAAGTTTGGTCTAATTCTCAATCTCCATCTATTGTATGTTGCCTATGAGATCATAGGTTTCATACTTCCAATATTTTCATCTCAATACCACTTATGAGATCATAAGTTTGGTATCTCCAATTTCTCTATCATGTCATGTACCCTTTCACCATGAGAATGCCTCCTTATATAAGCTTGGATAGGCCCAACCGCTTGAGAGATCTTTGGGATAACTTGAGGATTCCTCTCCTTCAGTTGTGGATCTTTCCTAAGATCATGCCTTGAACTCATATTCAAATTCAACCAACTTCAGAGATTGAGGGGATTCTCCCCTGATTTCCTCCAACAAACCAAATTTCGCCCAGGAAGGGTAGCGCTCCCTCAAAAGGGTGCACATAGTGTTTCAACACTCCCCCAAAGAAGTCTAGGGAGCATCGATGCTCCCTGACAATGGGTAGGGGAGCGCTGGCTTCCACAAATAATTTTTAAGTAGTTTTTTCAGTGGAAAAAGGCTTGTACTCCTTGTCAATTGATTTCTCCTCTTCAAAACCAGTCTTTGAGGTGTCTTAAGTTTCCTTATGATGTCGTTAGAGGCACAACATAGACAATATGGCAGTATGATGTTTGTGACACTTGTGGTCAAGATGCGACACTTGCAGACAAGATGCGACACTTACAACACTTGTAATGCTGACACTTGCGACACTATTGAAGTGAGTAATTTTGATGTGTAACACTAGCATCTAGAACACCATACAGAATGAGCATGCCAGAGCTCATTGAGCTCAAGCTACAACTAAAGGAGATGATGGAAAAAGGCTACATCCGACCCAGTGTATCTCCATGGGGAGCACCCGTCCTATTTGTGAAAAATAAAGATGCCACACTCTGACTGTGCATAGATTACAGACAACTCATTAAGGAAACCATAAAGAACTAGTATCCCTTACCAAGAATCGATGACCTGTTCGACCAATTGGGAGGTGCATCCATCTTCTCAAAGATCAACCTAAGATCGGGCTACTATCAAGTCCATATTAGGGATGAAGATATCCACAAATCAACCTTCAGGACGAGGTATGGTCACTACGAATTTGTGGTGGTGCCATTTGGGTTAACAAATACCCCCGCCACTTTTATGTGCTTGATGAATAATGTACTCAACAAATTTCTAGATAAATTTGTATTGGTTTTCATTGATGATATCCTAATCTACTCCAAGAATAGGGAGGAGAACGAAGAACATCTTAGAATCATACTTCAAGTACCAAGGGAACATCAGCTCTACGCTAATTTTAGCAAGTGTGATTTCTTTCAGAAGCAAGTCCACTACTTAGGCCATGTCATATCTAAGGAAGGAGTGGTAGTAGACCCTGACAAGATCAGATCCATTATGGAATGGCCTACCCTGAAGGATGTATCTGATATTAGGTCCTTCATGGGCTTAGCAGGATACTATAGAATATTCATAAAAGGATTTTCCAAGATTGGATGTCCAATCACTGCCCTTCAGAAAAAGGGGATTAAATTCATTTGGACATCAAAATGCGAAGAAAGATTTTAGGAACTAAAATACCTCTTGACCCATGCACCTGTGCTAAAGATTGCGGACCCAGATGATGATTTCCTTGTGTGTACAGATGCCTGCAAGGAAGGACTCGGAGGAGTCCTTATGCAAGAAGGACGTGTAATTTTCTATACGTTCCAGAAGTTAAATGAGCATGAGATCAATTATGTGACCCATGACCTAGAGTTGGCTGCCATGGTACATGCTTTAAAAATGTGGAGACACTGCCTCCTTGGTAGAAGATTTGTGCTTATGACAGATCATTGTGGATTGAGATACCTTTTTGATCAACGAAAACTTAATGCCAGGAAAGCGAGGTGGATGTCTCTCCTAAGTGAATTTGATTTTGAAATCAAACATATAAAAGGAAGGGAAAATAGGGTGGCCAATGCCCTTAACAGAAGTATAAAAATGATTCATCTAGCAACAGTAAGCACCTGCAAAACGGATGTCAGGGAGAGAATCATAAATTCATAAGAGACAGATGCATTCTTTAATATCGTGAATTCATACCTAAGTCAAGAGCCTACAGGGATGAAGTATGAAGGCTACCAATTGCTCGAGGAAAGGTTGTTGAATTACAGAAACAAATTGTATATTCCAAACTGTGAGGACTTGAAGAGGTTCATAATGGATGAACTGCATAAGAGACCATATACTGGTCACCCGGGATATCAGAAGATGATCACGACCAGTAGGAAACAATTCTATTTGTCTGGGTTAAAGAAATACATAGCTAACTATTTAGCTAAGTGCCTAGAATGCCAACAAGTTAAGGCAGAGCACTGACATCCAACAGGATTGTTACAGCCCCTACCGATTCCAGAATGGAAATGGGAAACCATATCCATGGATTTCATCACCGGATTACCAAAGTCGACCAAGAAAAATGATGCCATCATGGTCGTGGTGGACAAACTGAGTAAGTCTACCCATTTCATCCCTGTTGAGTCATATTGCAAGGCAATAGATATTGCCAACATCTTCATGAAGGAGATATTCAGATTGCATGGCATGCCCAAGGAAATTGTATTTGACAGAGATACCAAATTCACTTCAAACTTTTGGAAATCCCTAATGGCCGGTTTCGAGACTAAATTGTTGTTCAACATATCCTATCACCCTCAAACTGATGGACAAACAGAAAGAGTAAACCAAATAGTAGAGGACATGCTAAGAATGCATGTAATGCATCAGCCTAAGAAGTTGGAAGACTACCTACCATTGGTAGAGTTTGCCTACAACAACGGTTATAAGGAATCCTTAAAGATGAGCCCCTTTGAAGCCCTCTATGGTAGACAGTGCAAGATCCCAATCAGCTGGAGTAATCCAGTGGGAAGAATTACAATCGGACTCGACATGCTGAAATAAATGGAACATCAAGTAGTGAAGATAAGGCAAAATCTGAAAATTGTTCAGGACCGACAGAAAAATTACGCCGACATAAAGAGAACTCCTTGAGATTTCAAAGCCAGAGACCATGTCTATCTCAGAATTAGACCTCGGAAGAGTTCCCTGAGTATGGGAGCCTCTGCCAAGTTGGAACCTTGGTATTATGGACCCTTTGAATTCCTAGATAGAGTGGGACTTGTAGCCTATAGGCTAGCACTTCCTCCCACTGTAAAGGTACATAATGTTTTTCATGTTTCATTAATGAAGAAATATGTACATGATGCTAATCATATAATTGACTGGTCTGTGATCCAGGAGGAACCGGAGGGAGAATTCTTGCTAGAACCCCAATGCATATTAGACAAAAAGGAAACATCACTCAAGAATCGAACCATTGCACAGGTCAAGGTGCAATGGAAACACTTTGGCCCAGATGAGGCTATGTGGGAAATGGAAGATGCCATGAGGCGAGCATTTCTGATTTTGTTTACTCCTGTACATCCATATCATATTGGTAGATAGAACATCGAGGAAGATGATTCCTTTAAGGGGGAGGGAATTGTAACACCCTGTTTCCCCTAGTCTGTAAATATAACTATATGGACCGAGGAACTATGGAAAACTTAAAAGTGTGAATGTTTGATTTGATGGACCTCGTGTAGAAGGTCGATGAGTGTAAATTTTGATTATTCTAATAGAAAATGTTACGTGTTTCATGACTGCTGAGAGAGGGGATGTACTAAGAAAGAAAGACCACTATTGCTAATAAAAAGGTGGTGGAGGGGAGCTGGAATGGTTGTGTTAACCTCCATCGAACCAGTACTATGCTAGAGTTAATGTTGCTCAGATCAGAGCAACCCTCTGCCCAGGAATGAATTCCTGTCAGGATGGTAGGTGGGAAGGGCCTCCTCAAGAGTTAATGAGGGATGGGGCAGACTGCCCAACATAGGGCTTCCAGACCTAACCATGGACAGGGGGATTCGATCCACATGCAACCTTGCCGAGGAAGGCAAGAAGGGAAGTGGGGTGGACAGGGGGGGAGCCTGCAAAGAATGTATAGACGAGAGAAGAAAATCTCGGGTCTGAGAAAGGATTGAAAAGGAAAAATTGAGTTCTAATCACAGGGATGGAGACTGAATCAGGAGAAGGAGAGTAACCTTCGTCCTCGGCTATTCTTGTATGGGGAGAAGGAGAGTAAACTTCGTCCCTAACTTTCGTTGAGATGGAAGTAATAGATTGAATCTCAAAGCATCGTGGCCTAAGCTCGGGGGTGGCTAGTGATAAATCCATTGGGAGTGGCTAAGCCTATGGTTGGGTGGAAACGAGCACCCCTCTCAGCTGTCGAATCACATCTTGTGGTTCTGATAAGTGTGTTATGCCTTGTATTTTGAATTGAAAATCATGGATGCATGCTCATGTTTTTATACGCTCATAAATGGTTTCTGTATAGAAGTGATTGCCTTGTATTTTTTATTGGAAATAATGGATGCATGCTTATACTTATATGTCCATACTCTGTTTATGTATATAATGAATAAGTCCAGAATACGAGTCCGTTCCCTTGAGAATTGTCCCATCTACTTGATTCTCGTTATGTTCTGGTTTAATTTCCCGAAGGCACTTTCCCCGGGGAATTTTTTCACATTCTAGAGTCGGAGTGAGTTCCTTGAAATGGCTATCATTACAGTAAACTCACGAGTTTACTTTACCCTTGTTCCATAGTTCATATCTCAGTGAATTAGGAAGGCACTTCATTTAGGTCAACAACCTAGGGACTTTGAAAGGTACCCAAGCCCTTACCCAGAAACCCGACCAAGCCTAGGGATAATTACCCAAGAACCCTGTGAAGGATAATGTGATATGGGTCTGGAAACCTTGTGTAAGAAGGGGTTAGCTCTTGAAGGTTTCAGAGTCGCAGGAAATTGAAACTCTGAGAAATTGAATTTCGTCACCTAAGTTCGGAAAGGATAGCGATACCAATTAGTGAAAGGGCAGACCCTTTTATTTTCTAGAAGAATGGACGAGATCCTTTTGGGAGTATCCCAGGTCTGTCAGGACCATTGGATCTAGAGGAGGAGCACAGGCGTTAATGCCTCGACCCCTTCAGCCTTCGCAAGTAGCGAAGGAATCGGGACCGTAGATCCTAGGATCCATGGGGAGCTACCTTAACCATCCACTGGAAGGGGCACGTGGACGGCGATAGGTGTTTAGCTGACTCACACATCAGAAGAGTCAATGGGCGGAGTTTTAAGGATTCGTGAAACACGAAATCCTAACAAAATATGGGTCGTTGATCTATGGAAAGGCTCAAAGTCCTTGATCCGTAGAGCTTAACCCTTGTGTAGGCAGGAGAGCGGACTTGTCAAAGTCATGAAAGCCCGAAGTAATCAGAACCGTCCATCGGAAGGGACACGTGGAGGAAAATCTACATCCATCGGGAGAATGGTTATCGAGAGAACGAGAGTGAAGACTCCCCCAAATTTGTGAAAGGAGAGTTCACGAAAGAATTAGAACCACCCATCTTCAGGACAGGTGTCACTAGATATGACTTAGCCGGATTTCGGGAGGTGGAAGGACTCTGCTCCTTGCCACTCAAATCGTCGAAGGGGGAAACTCTGGTTTGAATCAGAGTTGTTGGATCACGGTTGGGTCAGGGCCATTGATCTGATGCCCAACCATTTCTTGGGTTCAAAATCGGGAGTTAGGAGGTGAAGACTCCGCTAGAGTCCCGAAAAAGGGAATGCCAGGATTAATTCAGGACCGTTGGTTGGAAGGGGTATCTGGACCGTAGGATCCAGGTTGTCGGACCTTTGGGGATTGGAAATTTGGAGAACAGTGGAGTGTTGTTCGCGGATTCGCCGAAACAAGGGAATCCCGACGCGTGTCTAGGAGTTGACCCCAGGTTTTGAGCGAAGGGTCATGTGAGTAGAGGATCCAAGAAACCTTAGCCTTCGTTTTCGGGTTTCAGGGATTGGGGAACCAAGGTTCCTTGCAACAGGAATCCCAAAACGGGATTTCCAGTAACACCTTTTTGTGTTAGCATGTGGTCATGGAGAATGGTCATATGGATGTAGGCCTAAGGAGGAGCTAAAGTCCGTTAAGCCCATTTTCAGGTTTCAGGACTTGAAGGAGTCAAGGGGGAGAAACTCAACGTCTATAGTCCCGATATCGCGAAATGCGACGAGTGCCTTCTAGTAAGGCCTGTGGTCACAACTGATGATCGGATGGAAGTGAAGCTCGCACTCATTGCTTGAATTGTATGACGACGGGTTTCAATAAAAGGTCCCATGGATTCGTTTAGTGAAGGTTTCGGTAGGAAGAGCTATCCTGCGCTAGGCCCCTGTAGGAACTCGTGGATTTTGACCCTTAAGTAAAGGAGAAAAGTTTTATTTATGCCGTCGTGGGTGTGTTACATGGATTCAAAGTGAAAATGAGTGTGAATGGGTGGATTTACTGATCAGATTTGATATTTTTTCTTTGTTGTCTTACTGGCCCCTTTGTCTCAAACATGTATTTAGATGGTCCCCAACCACTTAAGAGAAGAAACATAGGTGATCGGATTGTATCCTTGTATGAAAACCACAAAATTTTAGTGATTTTATATGAAAAAACTGAAATAAATGAAATATAAATTTACACATAAAATTTAGATAAAAACCAACTAAGATGGTTGTCTCGGGGGGAGAAATTGACCAAAATGGTCAATTTTCCTGTTTGGGACAACAAGGTTAATAGAAAAAAATCATAACAGAAATTTACATGAAAAATAAAGAAGCAAGCAAGAATAAGCAACTAGCTAAGGGGCTTATTTAAGGGTTGTCCTAAAGGGCCCTAGGACTTCTGGCGACTAACTAAGGCTAGAAACAATTGAATACTTCAGGAAATCTGCACTACAACACGTCAAACAAGTTAAACAAGGCTATTAGTAAATGAAAGCAAGTAAGTTAAACGAAAGGAAGAAACAACAAACAATTAGCTAACCAATCCCTCCTGGAGATAGCTAACATAACAAATACTTACTACTACCCCTCAACCCTTAACCAACAAGTGACATGCCCAACAACCAAAATTTAACAAGTATCACACACACAAAGAGCTTTTAGAAAATTTCAGCAAAGCTTTGGTACTATATTCATCCCCTTTGTACATTTCTATCCCTCTTATTTATAAAGAAGAGGTGAAGGCTTAGGGTTAGGTCACAAGACACTTGTCACTTTTGGAAAAGTGACAAGTGGACCAACCCTTAAAGTGTTTTTATTTTTTTAATAAAAAAATAATCTTATCCAAAAGGGATCTTATCCAAAGGAAATCAAATCAGATTTGATTTGACCCTTTAATTACAATTTTTACAAGCCAAAGTAAATCCTTCAAGACCAAACTATTACAAAAAGGTCATTTTCATAAAATGACAAAAAATAGTATGCCACATCATCATTTGTCTTGGGATTTGTGCCATCCCAAAGACTCTTTGATTAATTCCATGTTTTTTCGTTGTAGATGAAGTGAACTAGGACAGTTCCTGACCATCCATGGCAGCCAGATTCATCGGGATGAAGCCCCAAGGTATGGGGAAATTGAAGAGTTACTTAGGAGGGAAAGGGGCCTTTGGGCTTGGTCATTGTATGTACAGAAATTCCCGTTGTTCAAGAACTTTTCAGACCTGATTATACCCCCCCTTTGTTTCCTATAAGTTTCCCTGTGAGATGACCAAAACATGGCTTTGATTTGGGCTTGTTTCGACGAAGGGACCCCCTAGGCCTGAACCTTGGGAGGCTTTTACCCTTTACCAAATAGCCAAAAAATTGAGTTTTGATGTTTCCATTTTTTTATCTATGTTCGATAACTTTCTGTTTCCTTTCCTTTGGCGCAAATATGATTCTGGATGAGCAATATATGGCCCCAGAAAGGTATGCGGGAAGGAGCTGGTCGGGAGACTAATTAGGGAAAAATTGAAATAGAGGAAACATGTTGGGTTGGAAACCAAAATTGATAGGCTTCTACATGCCTGCATACTTGTAGCTGAAATGGGTTTTCCTCGTTTGTCCAAATTTGGCCTCGGAGGCCCTTAATTAGGCCTCCTTCTGACACATGTTTTTGGGCCAATAATGAGACCCTGTCACCCCGAGACGTTCCACTAAAATTATGGGCTTAATTTGAGGGGGTGAATGCCATGGATGCATTCTTAACTTCGCTTCGGACGTTTTGACTATTTACAGGTGAAATTTTGCCTCCGGATGGCGAAGTTATGGTATTAATTTCGCCCAGTGACCCTGGGGGGAAATTAATTTTTTTAACATATAGCTTAAAAAAACCCTTTTTAAAATTTTATTTTCGAATTTTATTTATATTTTTAATTTAATATTATACAAATTTTAATTTGCAATCTAATATATATATGTTATGGTATTAATTTCGCCCAGTGACTCTGGGGGAAAATTAAATTTTTTAACATATAGCTTAAAAAAACCCTTTTTAAAATTTTAT
>SNQJ01S0013565.1:288489-309197 GCA_010110895.2 Picea sitchensis
CATCCCCTTTGTACATTTCTATCCCTCTTATTTATAAAGAAGAGGTGAAGGCTTAGGGTTAGGTCACAAGACACTTGTCACTTTTGGAAAAGTGACAAGTGGACCAACCCTTAAAGGGTTTTTATTTTTTTAATAAAAAAATAATCTTATCCAAAAGGGATCTTATCCAAAGGAAATCAAATCAGATTTGATTTGACCCTTTAATTACAATTTTTACAAGCCAAAGTAAATCCTTCAAGACCAAACTATTACAAAAAGGTNAGGAGGAGCAGACTGTGGAGGAATGGAGTGGTGGGGAGGTCGGTGTCATGGAGGAGTGAGTCAGGGGGAGGAGGAGGATTGGGAGAAGGGTCTACTCATGGGGTTGTGAGGTGGAGGGATATCGCGGGGAGGATGAGGATTGGGAGAAGGGTCTGCGCATGGGGTTGTGAGGTGGAGGGAGCCCGCGGGGAGGAGGGAATGGAGAGGTCGTGAGAGAGGTTGTGGGGACGCAAAGGTATGGTGGACGTGGGGTTGTAGAAGTGGAGGGGTGTTGGGAGGCCGTGGGGAGGAGGAGCACCGAATTTGTAGGTGGTGGCACCCTGGTGGCCGACGGGTGGTCTGCCACCAAAAATTAGATTTTTTTTTTTTTAATTTTTGATAGAAATGGTTTTTTTTTCCATAGTTTGGGAGTGGGAGGTCTTGGTTTCAAACCCCCTCCCCTCCTCTTTTTTTTTAATCCAGTTTCTGGGATTTTTTAGTGGGTAAAAAGGGAGGTGGTTGGGGGTTTAAATCCCAGGGCCTGCAAATGGCCATTCAACCCAGAAAAAATAATTCTTTAAAGTGGCCTGGAGGCTTGGGCCTGGTGCCCAAGAGGGGTTTGAATCCCCTCCCATTTGAATCTTTGCACAGGAATAGTAAAAAAAAATCACACTAGCCACCATATATCTGAACTAGAAACCACACAGACATACATAACAACTATGAAATCATAATTTTAACGGAAAAATTGACCTTTTCTCGTGCAAAAATCCACCATTCGTTTGAATAACCCAACAAAATTTTTCACAAGTGGGACTGATGGGAGGTTACATGTATTTTTCTCTCTTATGATGGTACATGGTTGTGTCTTGCTGCCATTGAAGACCTGTACCTACTGTCTGAAATCCATCCTCTACCATTGAATACCTCAGTTTCAGAGCCACATGCCAAAATGACTTGAGAGAGGGGAGAGGGAGGGTTTTGTATTTTTTGATTTTTCCAAAAAAACAATTTCTAATTTTTGCACAAGGGAGGTTGTGTGTCACTCCCTTGATTTTCCTCCATTTTCGTATTTTTTATTGTTTCCCCCTTTTTTTTAATATTTTTCTCGAAATTGATGCAAAGTCAAAGGTTGATTTTTTACTTTTGACCATGACCTTGTTGACTTAGCCATAAAATGTTGCCAGATGAGATGGGGTCCAAATTGGGCATCGAGCATGTTGTTGGAAAGGTATCGACGAGCCCGTCGATAATATGTGGTCACAAATATGAAATTATTCCACCTCACCCCTCATTTGTGGCCCGGAACAATTACCGCTTAAAAGGCTTGACTTGTTGGTGGGCCCACATGAAACCCAATCTTGCGAAAGGCACCACATCGCCATACGATATCCAATCAAGGAAAATGGAGTACCGTCAGAAAGGAATCGATGAGTACATAGAAAATATGGCCATATATTTGTGTGTTGGGTCTATTTATGACTATTTCATTTGTCATGAAACACTGCTATGCAAGTTGCTTAGCCGCCTTTGCCCGAAATAGTTGACAAACTTGTGACAGTTCTAACCGGGTCATCCGAGGTCAGAATGAGTAAAAATAGGAGTCGTTGGAAGTGTGTCTAAGTTCAATATAGCGTGGCATTTCTGAATCCCTGATTTAAAACCCCTTAACAACAATATTTTAACCCTTAACCATTGCAACCAATCAGGTGTCCAAAAGTGGTCATGAACTTGCTAAGGCTCGTTCTCACCAACCGAGGGTCAAAACCAAGTACGAGATATACTTTTGGAAAGATAGTGCACTTCCCTACACCATCTTTGGGTTTCATTTTATTTTTAATACAACAATATGAACAGAATCAGACCGGGAAGTCATAGTTGTTGGTTTTGGCCATTCGGGCAACGTGAACTTTGTGTCCTCCATAGGGGGTTATACAGACTCAGAATCAAGCTCATGATAGCTCATTGGAAATATTTTCATGATCCCTAAAATATTGAAGCATTGTATTTCCAAAAATGTGACCATACTTCATTTTATTCTTTGCAAAAGGACCTTGTCCCCACAGGACCCGCCTAGTGACAGGCAAAAGGGGCCAATGATAAAATTTTCTCAAACTGCATGCTTAGCTCGTCAAATATGAAATGAGCAGCCTTGACATGAGGCATTACGATGTGGGAGGGTTTCATAACTCAAAAATTACCCCAGGAAGGCCTCCTTTGAGGGGAAAAGAACATGGTCCCATAATAAGTTGAGCAAGGTCGGGATGGTCCCGTTTGGGTACCGTTTAAGATGTTGGTGGGCATAGTGATTATTGTGGTTTTTATATTGCTTCCCAACAGGTGATATTAGGGTAGGGAAAACCATGACTTTGATATCCATTTGACCTTACTATCCCTCAATTGATCTTGGAAGAACTGACCCAACTGAATGCAACAACCCTGAACTGACTTGGACTGTTGCCAACGAACTTGACCTTGTTACGAGATACTCTCTAGTGCCTGATAAGTCTTCACATACTTAGATAAAAACTCTTTTAAGGAAGTCAACTGATATTCTTTCAAGGGAAGATGCCATAGTAACTATGACCCTCGCCACTGTCTTCGACTGGAACCATAGCACAAAGGGATGCTAGGAGCAACCCTCAGGATAACTTGTGGATGAATGAAGGTGTTAAACACCATGTTGAGCCCAAAGAAGATTTTTGGGTCAACAGGGGAACTCGGTGCAGACGACTGCATGAAAAAAGTACACTTTACAAAAAATTAAATCGGTACGGATTGATAACATCACTCATAAAAATTTTAACGTTGATTGTACGAACCAACAGTGGTTCGTGTCAACAAATTATTTTTTTGATAATTGTATGGACGACTATAAGGACACGTTTGTACAGACAACGAATATGGTACAAAATTTGTGGATGGTTGCATATGCACTGTACAGACGCTCCTGTATGGATCAGTACAAGACAATTACTTCTTTAATCATTGCTTGTACTTAAAATATGGTCCAAATTTGATTTGATTTAACTGTACGGACTAATTAAAATTTCTTGCTTTGAAAAATTATAATCACCATATGGTACGGGTGGAATGGTGGCTATTAATTTGAACTGATGTTGTAAGTAATGCAATTTTGTGACAGTCTTATTAATTATGAAGCATTCAGGCCCTTTTTATTTTTCATGATAAGCAACCAAGTAATATTTCTTCAGTAAAATGGTAAACTTAATATATTTATATATATTGAATTCAAAATATGGACAACGCCTTTCATTGATTGTTCTATGTTTTTTTATTATTTTTTTTTCTTGAATGGATAAACTTGATTTAGAATTGTATTGTGATATCAACAATATCTGAATTTTCTTTTTAAATTTACAGCATAGTAGTTCTTCATTCACGGATTTCCTAAATTTTTAATGGCCAAAATCCTGATTGTGGTCAAAGACCTAAAGAACCAGAGAAACTCTGAAAATGTGGGTTGGTCAAAAAACCAGATTAGACAAGGTCTGAAAGGAGTGTGGCCAAAGGTCGAGATCAGACTAGCTCTGATTGAAGTGTGGCCAATGGCCAAGATAAGAAAAAAAAGCTCGAATACCACTGTGACAAACAAATATGTTTGACAATTATAAGAATATCCAATTTTAGTATATAAAAGCTAATCCATTTAGGATGAAATAATATCATATTGAGTAAAATGTATAAGAACGAGATGATTGATTACAATGACAATGAGGTCCATATATACCCATGTAGGGGTGCCCTTTCATTAATAGACATGTCCTTTGGATAAGACATGTCTTTTCATTATGATGTATTAATTATTATTTATTTATATTTATATATCCTATATATACTTATGCTTGTTACATCGTCATTATAATCTAATATTATATCTAACAGTTTACAACTCAAATATACCAAAAAGTTGTGATTTAGTAAATGTTGAAATGTAACTAATTACATTAGTTGAAACCTCTATTCCAAGAAGCATCTACTGTTTTAACCTTATCACAACATGATCTAAAAATTAGCGAGTTACAAATTGTTAAATCTAGTTACAAGACTTTGTGGCTTTCACCCTTATTAGTCCCTGCCTCCATTAGGGAAAACTACATTGACCATATATTAATTATCCTCTTTTTCACAACATATTCAAAGTTTTGTAAAAACTTATATTAAATCCATTGTTTATTATGTGTGTGTGTGTGTGTAATATTTAAAATTGATATATATCAATTTTGATTGGCCTAGTTATTATGATAGGACTTAAATATCCCTCATGTATGTTAAATTTTTAACCTATTTGTCGGACCTCAAAAAATTATTTTCAAATAATAATTTGAAATTTTTATAAAGGGACCAATGCTATTAGATTTAATTCATGTTAAATGCTTTATTAATTTTTGTGCCAAACATGCAAGTTCTTGGTAGGTTTTTGGAAGGGTGGTGGCAATCCACTCGACAAGTTGCATGGAGTCACGAGTTGATTCTCCACCGCCTGCAAGTTTCAAATGTAACTAACTTGATCCTCCACCGCCTGCCTGCAAACATGGACTCGAACAAATTGTAACGATGCTCAATACGACAGATGAAGGAGCAATGTCATCTCAATACAATAGATAAAGGATCAACATCATTCAGAAAATACTAAATAAAGTTTTAAACTTTAGTAAAATCAAGCCCGTGTTATTTCCTACATAAACCTTATTTTCTCTTTGCTTTCTTCATTATAATATACCTTTTCTTTTCTTTTTTTTCTGGTTATTACACAGTATTTTGTATTTTTCTAGTTGCAACTAATACAATATATTCTAAAATTGTTTGTTTTGGCTGAAGTAAATGATGCAAGGGCCTTGATTCAGTGCTCCCCGAGGTTCTTTAGTGTTGGGTATTTGTTATATTCGTTGCATGTGTGTGTGTGGGGGGGGTGTTAGATTTGATGACAATGTATGACGATCCCATCACCTTTCAGTGTACACCTGCACCCGAGGGGGTCTCAAGGGAGCGAGGCTTGGCCCCCTTGACCTTAGGTAAATCCTTCAGCTCCAAGTGCTAGCTCAGAACCGACAAGGTTCACAGAAATGCCTCAAAAAAAAAATTGGGCGATTTTTTGCTATTTTTAAAAACTTTCTAAATTAATTTCGGATTAATGGATTAGGGTTTTGGTAGATGCAGAATACCTAAAATATTGTATATATTGTATTTTGAATGGATGAATTAATACAATGAAGAGTTGAGAGGTGTGGCACCAAGGAAGGCTCGTTTTCTTTCGGTTAAGGGTTTCCAACGTAAATCTCTGCGTACTATGTGTATGAACCATTGATTACTGATGTTTTGCTTAAGAATTTGTATCAATTCCTTTAGTGCACAGGTTTAAAAATTACACGTGGTACTAAAGCACACTTTTTTTCTTCAAGGGGGTGGATTTTTTGCGGAGGGTTTGGCTCCATCTTGAAAGATCACGTTTATCTTGGGTGTGTGATAAACATGGGTTAAGTGGGAGACTTGTAGCGGTTTTCGTGTGTTGAAAGAGAATGGTGAGCAATTCTAGAATCAAGATTGAGAAGTTCAACTGTCAAAACTTTGAGTTGTGGAATCTCAAGATGGAGGACCTTCTTGTAGACAAAGAAAAATGGATCACTGTGGATCTTGGTACACAACCTACTAGTACACAAACTCCTGGTACTCAATCTACTGGTACACAAACTACTATTACTCAATCTATTGGTACGTCGAAAGAAGATTGGGAGAAGCTGGATAGAAGAGAAAGGAGTACAACTTGACTCTTCCTGGAATATTTGGTGTTATTAAATGTGTTGGGAGAATATACAACCAAAGAACTATGAGAAAAGTTGGGGAAATATCAGTCAAAGTCCCTGGTAAACAAGTTGTTTCTTTGAAAGAAGTTGTATCATCTTAGGATGGAAGATGGATATTCTGTGACAGAGCATCTAAATGCCTTCAATACTTTGGTAAGTCAACTTGTCTTCGTTAATATTACAATTGCAAAAGAAGATAAGTGTATTACTTTGTTTGTTCCTTGCCAGACTCCTGGGATAATATAGTTGTAGAAATTGGTAGTACCACTCAATCTGCATTGAAGTATGATGATATAGTTTCATCCTTGTTATTGAAAGAGATGAGGCATAAACATATGGATAGTCATAACACAGATGCTTTATATATAAGAGGTCATCCTTAAGATAGGAATAAAAATAAGTATTCAGGGGGATATCTAAATCTAAAGGTAGATCAAAATCCCCAGGAAAATATTTGAGGAAATGTTGTAAATGTGGTAAAGCTGGGCATTATAAGAAAGATTGCAGGTCTAAGAATGTTGATAAAGCAAAGGGATTTGATGATGCCTCTTCCACAGAGGAGAGAACCTCCATAGAAGAAGGAGGTGATGTTTACTTGGCATCTACATGTACACATGGATATCGTGATGTATGGTTGATTGACTCTGGTGCATCATTTCATATGACTCCTCACAGGGAGTGGTTCATTGAATATGAAAAGTATGATGGTAGTGATGTCTTCCTAGGAAATGACTCGACAACCAAAATCATGGGATGTGGAAGGATGAAGTTGTTGCTTAAAGATGGAAGGATTAGAACTCTCCTTGGATTTCTTCACATTCTGGATCTATCTAGGAGCCTAATATCTGTAGGTAAGTTGGATGATGCACATGTGGATACTTTATTGGGAAAGGACACTTGGAAGATGGTACGAGGATCACTGGTGTTGATGAGGGGAGTTTAGTGTGGACCTTTGTACAAGTTATTGGGAATCACTTATACTTATGGGTGTAATAGTTCTATTCCCCTAAGCAGAAGAAGTTGAATGTAGAAGGAAAAGTGGAGAAATACAAAGCTTGATTAGTAGCAAAAGGTTATTCCCGGGTAGAGGGAATTGACTTTGGTGAAATTTGTTCTCCTATTTCCAAGTTAACTTCTATTAGATTTATTTTATCTGTTGCTACTACTTTTGATTTTAAAGTAGAACATATGGATGTGAAGACACCATTCCTACATGGGGATCTGGAAGAAGAAATCTACATGAAGCAACCAAAAGGATTTGCAATGAATGGAAAAAAAGAGTTGGTATGTAAGCTAAATAAGTCAATATATGGTTTGAAGCAGTCACCTAGGATGTGGTACCAAAATTTTGACACATACATCCTTGGACTAAGATTTGTGGGAAGCAGGGTTGATCACAATGTATATTCGAAGCAGCTTGGTAATCACTTCATTAATGCAGTGTTGTATGTCGAAGACATGTTGCTGGTAGGAAATAATATGGATGTTATCAAGGAGGTGAAATCACATCTATCCTCCAAATTTGACACAAAGGATCTTAGTGTTGCTAACTTTATTATGGGAATGGAGATTAGAAGAGATTGTGCAAACAAGAAACTCTGGTTGAATCAAAGAAAATATGTTGAGATGATATTGCAGAGGTTTAATATGCAGGAAAGTAAACTGATCAAGGTTCTTATTCATGTAGGTTTAAAGTTATCTACAAATCAGTGTCCCAAGACAAAAAAAGAGGAATAGGACATGTCCCATGTTCCATATTCTAGTGTGGTTGGAAGTTTGATGTATGCAATGGTCTGTACTAGACCAAACATCACACATGCAATGGAAGTTTTGGGCATGTATATGTCAAAACCAGAGAAGGAGCATTGGACAAGAGTAAATAGATTTTTCAAGTATTTATGTGTCACTTCTAGTTATGGATTGTGCTATCAAGGAAGACCACGATTGGATAGAGTGTTGTACATACATGGGTTTGTTAATGCAGACTGGGCTGGAGATATGGATCGCATAAGATATATAAGTGGGTATGCGTTTAAACTATTTGGAGGAGAAATAAGTTGGATGAGAAAAATACAGGTTGTAGTGGCACTATCAACTATAGAAGTTGAATACATGGCAACCATGCATGCATGCATGGAAGCAATATGGTTACAGAGATTGTGCTCAGGTATTAGGTTGGTACAACAAGCAATAAGATTAGATTGTGACAGCCAGAGTGCAATCTTCTTGGAAAAGAACCCATCTTAACATTCAAAGACAAAGCATATTGATGTTCAATATCACTTTGTGAGAGACATGGTTGAAGACAAGAAGGTGTCGCTGGAGAAGGTTGACACCTTGAAGAATGTTGCAGATTCATTGAAAAAGTTTGTGAGCACTGAAAAGTTCTCCTGTTGTAGAGAAATAATGGACATTGTTGCCCTGGATTGTTGACTATGTAATCCTATGACCTCATGTATGCAAGGAGAACAACAAGTGGAAGAATGTTTGGTATGTGTTATATTTTTTGCATGTGTGTGTGGGGGGGGTGGGGGGGCGGAGGCGTGCATTAGATTTGACGATAGGATCTGCCGATCCCATCAATTGCCAGTGTATGCCTGCGTCGGGATCCAAATGAGGGGGGTCTTAGGGGGGCCAGGATTACCCCCCTGGCCTTAGGAAAAGCCTTTGGCTAGGGGAAGTGCCCTGAAAATTGTTTTTGGGCGTTTTTTTTCCTATTTTAACGTTTTTCACTATTTTTAGTGGTTTTCTAAATTAATCTCGAATTAAGGGATTAGGGTTTTGGTTTATATCCTCGGGTTTATATCACCTTTTATTACCAATGCGTATTTTTATGTATAAACAATAAAATAATTGTGTAGGATCTCAAAGTTCACATGATGGGTAAAGCTACTAGCATATTGCATTATAATTGGTAATATTTGTGTACGATTTTGAAGGGCAACAAGCATGAGAGTCGTGTTAGATTGTTGACGCTAGACATATATTCCTATATATTTTAGAGACAATTTGACAAATATAAAGAGCCATAAACTTTATGTGTATGAAGAATATATAATAGTCGTTATACATTATTTCCCCATTTCCTACATTCGTAATTTTGTTTCTCTTGTTGGTCTAAATAATTTTTCTGATTAAATGACGGGTTCATTGTTTGATTAAATCAAATCTATGTATGCATGGGGTTGATATTTTGGCTTAGGTGCTTGCTTGGTTACATGATTCCATTTTTTAATGTGGTCATTGTTTAATGCATTTTGTTTGTTTGTTTGTTATATATATATATATATATATATATATATATATATATATATATATAAAAGATAATGTATGATAATGGTTTTTTTTAAAGATGATGTATGATAATGGAAACGTATGAGAGAGTTTGCCAAAAAAAAATAATAATTAATGATATGTTCCCACAATTATTTAATGTGCTTTAAATTCTTTTGAACTCTTTAAACAATTCTGATGTATGATAGTGAAAACATCTGGCTTTATAGATGTAAATATTTCATGTGTATTTTCATTTGTCTATAAACTATAATATTTTTATTGTGATTTTATAATGTTATAAATACTAGTTCATAGTTTATTAGTTATTTTGTTTTATATTTCTTTGGATATGGTTTATGGTTTAGTGATTGGAATTGGTAATTTTATTTTAGTGTTTTCGTTTAGATTTGGAGAAAAAGAATATAATACATAATTGTGAATTTCATAAGTAATTTTTGTAACCAACCCGCTTTTAACTTGTTTTTAGAAGAATATCATTTTGATAATGATTTATTGATTGACGCATCAATCCTTCTCCTAAAAGGGAAGGAAGGCTCACTTTCAATCTGCATTTGAGGGGTGCTTTGTATGCTACTGGATGACAAGTGACTATGGACAAACATGACTTATTGACCCAAAATGGCCTTTTAGATGTGGTTTCAAAGATCAAAAGTGGGTGTTGTTATGTAAATATCTAAGTTTAAATTTTCGACAGAGATAAAACCGAAAAAAAAAGTAGTTTGATTATATCATGAAAGTCGTTTAATTGCTAACCTTTAAAAAAAAATGATTTCCAAAATCCTATCCTTGGTAGTTCTTAAAATCTATGGATATTTTGATAATATATCATGGAGGCACTCAGAGCCCATGCCATCTCAGGTAACCACACCACCCAACATCCAAAGTTAATACAAACATAGTTGATATATTAGGTGCATTGAAACATATCCAGCATCAAAATCTGAAAACAATGAAAAGTGTTCTTTCAATTTCCCATCTCACTGTAAAGCACCTAGCTTCAGAGAGTTTGACTAAAAATTGTATGTGCGGTTTCATTGAGAAACATAGAGGCAACATTCACAATTAGTGACAGACACTATATGAAAATGATGCTTGGAATTACGTACATGTTGTAGCTTAAAATAAAATTCAAAGAGAGAAATCATTAGGTAGACAACATCCTCTTCAAAGATCTTATGAGTATGTTTTATATATATTGTCAGAAAATTTTGTCACGGTTCAATGTTTTTGTGGACGCACTTGGCGACTGCCTCCATTATTGGAAAAAATGATTCAAGAACAATAATACATGTCTTCTGACAACTTTCCAACTTGGTTGCACTAGTAGTTGGCTAATCACAATGATGAATCTGTTAAATTCTCCCACCAACAGGTTTTGAACACTACAAAACATAATGACCACCAATAAGTTTTTAACACTACGAAATAGATTGGGTTGGGTAATTTTTGAAAACCAAATCAAAAGGGCTCAGTTCCTTGGGTTCCTACACGAAAAAATAAAGAAATAAAGTGCAATAAAGTGAACGAAGAGAATTTGTCATTTAACATAAATGTTCCAAAAATGGAAAAGACTTTGGGACTACGCTGACAGTTGAATCGACTAATGCACATCTCTATGTTACTTTATATTTATATTAAATTTGGCAGAACTAGCTGCTTTGCAGCTTTTTTCATTGTTCAAAATACACATAACATAAGTAATAGTTATGTAAGATTATAGAGGGATCCAAAACTTGAATGGTGCCACAAAGTCTTATAGATAGACATAAAAAATTGTAACAGGATAATGTAATGACCCTCTGTTACGCCTAAGAAAAAGCGATGCACAAAGGTTTTTTTTTAAAGCATAGGAAACTGCGTCAACACATAATTCAACAATGCCTAATCAACAACATCATAATTAAAGGAATTACAAGTGTCTCATCGTCATAATAAATAATGTTGCAACCGATGCATCAACATATTTAGCAACGACATATAATTAACACAACATCATAATTGAATAACGACACAAAATTGAAAGCATCATGAATGGCGACGCAAGGTCAACTCATCATGATCAACTGTAAGCATCAATACTTTTAATCACTCAACTCATCACATAAATATAACCATCTGATCACACAAGAACAACATGAGATAAAATAACAATAACAATAACATAAGGATCATAAAGATACATAAGAATGACATAAGGATGCTACCCACCCAACCTACCCTGCAAGGTTAGGACCTCTGGGATACATCAACAACACTCAAGCCCATGATCCAATTGATTTTCACCATTTAAGGTCTCAGGGATGGCAATTGTTCTCAGGAACAAGGAGGTGTCTACATCCCACTAACACAATGAAGTCCAAAATCCATCTAGCTAAATCAACAACATCAACGATAATCAATAGGACAATAGATTATAAAGTCTTAATGAATCATAAAAAACATAAGTTAAGGTGCAAGTGAAATCATCCTTATTTTACCTTCAAGGCGCAAAAGAAAACATCTATTTAATTTCAAGGCACAAGCGATTAATCAATCACTGAATTTAACCATATATCAACATTCCTTTCAAGGCGTGTGACTAATCAAATTCTGAATTAATTATAAATCAACCTTATTTATTCATGGCGCAAGAGTAATCATCAGTTTTATTTTCATGGTGCATGGTAAAAAAATATCTAAAACAATGAGACCTTCACACAATTAAAGGTGCAAGAGCAATCTAGATTACTAAAAAAGTCTTACATCAAATTTATTTAAGGCGCGTGAGAAAACTAATTTCATAATTAATCACACTTCAACATTATTTAAGGCACACAAGTAATCTAAGTTCTTAAATAATCACACGTGCCCTTCAAGACGCACTCCGTGCTCTAAGGGTGCCACTCGCCTTTGACTCAAATTTTAATTATGTGACATTCCCTTCAAGACGCACTACGTGCTCCAAGGGTGCCACTCACCTTTGACTGTTTTTGGTAGTTGTCCAACCCTTGGATTCGATACTCCATTTAGGCGACCTTGTGAGATACTAAGGGCCTCTAAGGAATAAGGACCCTGCCTTATTGTGCACCCCTTAGAATCTTCATGAGCGACTATCTCAATCTAACCTCACAACACCGTGGATCTCTTGAACTAGGTAATCGTTAACCTACAATTCGAGCCATAGAGAGTGCCAGTAGGCTGTGATAGGGTTGCTTGCACACCTCTCCCTCAATAATTGGTCTATGTGCATGGCCCCTTTACTCCTTATGCGAGTCATATTAGCAAGCAATTGTCATCCTGCATCCATCAAAGAAACATTGTCAATGATCCATAAATAACATCATAATATAATCACTCGTATGTCACATATGCATAAACAAAATACTCAAACCAATACAATCCACTCCCTGACTCGATCAAGAGTCCAAGGAGGTCCATTGATGCCAATGAAATATTCAATCTGTCAAGTGTCCTTCACACTCAGGGGAAACTCGTCAATAACATCTGTCAATACATAGATATCAAATAACATAACATCATAATCCATCAACATCATCATAAGAATCCATAAGTGGACAAACAAACATACACTAAAACCAGATCACTTGCACACAAGTGTCCTCAAAGAATAAGTCAATAACATGTGCTCGCGAGAGCGGGATGTTACATACACCCCCTCTTGTTTTAAACTTTGTTATGAAGTTTTACAGTATTTAAATGCAGTAAATAAGCATCTGACAAGATCTAAAAGTAATAGGGAAACTGTTGGTGCATATCATATGCGTCCTCCCAAGTAGCTGAGTGTGGAATATAATTGTCCCACTGGACCTTGACTTGATCGACTATTTGGCGTTGTAGTTTTCGAATGTGATGGTCCAGAATGCGGATTGGCTCCGTCGTGAGTGCACCCTCGTCTGTCATGAGTGCACTGCAAGAAACTCTTTTCAATCTCATGTGTCGGATCACTAACAGAAAGTCACAAAACAGATACATGAAAAACATCATGCATACGCCTCAAAGAATCAGGAAAGGATAGTCGATAGGCCACAGGCCCATTCCTTTCCACAACTTCGAAAGGTCACATAAACCTAGGAGAGAGTTTATCACCCTTTCTAAACTTGATCAAACTCTTTTTTGGTTTCACTCGCAAGAAGACTCGATCACCAACTTCATAACTACGATCAACACGATGCACATCAACATAGATCTTATGTCGATCTTGAGCTTCTTTAATCCTGTGTCTTATCGTTTGCATTTTATCTTCCATTTCTTGGATCGCTTTTGGTCCTACTAGGACCTTATCCCCAAGCCGATCCCAACTCAAAGGAGTCTGACACGGTCACTCGTAAAGAAACTCGAATGGCGCCATATTTATGGTTCTTTGATAACTGTTGTAATCAAACTCTACTAGTGGCAAGAATTCTTCCCAAATCTTCAGTCATCCCATCACATACATACACAACATATCTTTCAAAAATTGGTTCGTTCATTCTGTCTACTTGTTGGTCTTTGGGTGATATGTTGTACTAAAGTTCAGTTGTGTTCCCAAGGCCTCTTGGGAACTAGTCCAAAATAGTCTTGTAACCAATTATCCTCTATCGGATACTATTCTTTTTGGAATGCCAAGCAATCTCACAATATTTCTAATAAAAACTCTAGCCATGTTTGGCACCTGATACGTCGTACGCATAGGAATAAAATGTGCACTCTTCGTCAGAGTGTCAACTACCACGATAATCGAGTCATGCCTCCTAGCTGTCAGTGGAAATACAACAATGAAGTCCAACAAAATGATCTCCTAATTCAATTCTGGAATAGTGTGTGGTTGTAGTAATCCTGTCTGATTTCTATGTTTATCCTTCACTTGCTGACATTCTTGACACCTCGCCACGTAGTTAACTATGTCCGCCTTCATTCCTTTCCAGAAGAATAAGGGTTTAAGGTTTTCCCTCATATTCGTGACTCCTGGATGAGCCATGTACACTGCTCTATGAGCTTCGTTTAAGATCAAACTTCTCAGATCGTCTTTAGGCGGTACATAAATCCAGTTATTATACCTCATTACTCTATTGTTGTTCACAATAAATCCCTTAAATTTTGGTACCAACATGGTGTCTTGTCCGATATTTTCCTTAACCTATTTATACGAGTCATCATCGCATTGTATAGTTAGAATATTTTTGCGAAGATTCGTCTGAAGAGGTATCACCGAAAATATGTGTGGTCTCCGTCTCAATGCATCTTCCACTCTGTTCACTGTTCCTTTTATGTAGGTAATCTCAAAATCGTACTCGTTAAGCAGTTCTGACCAACGCCTTTGTCGCGCGTTCAAGTCACTGTGTGTAAAAATGTGCTGCAAACCAGAATGGTCTATTTTCATTTCAAATTTTTGTCCAATCAAGTAGTGCCTTCACACTCTCAGGGAATACACAATGGCCAACAAATCCAAATCATGCATCGCGTAGTTCTCCTCATGCTTTCTTAATTTCCTTGAGATGTAAGCAATCACTCGATCGTCTTGCATCAAGACTCCGCCTAAGCCTTCCTTGGATGCGTCTGTGCATACCAAGAATTCCTCATCCATGTCAGGGAATTTTAGTATCGGTGCTATCGTCAACAACTCCTTGAGCCTTAAAAATGCTTCCTCTCATTTCTCGATCCATACAAACTTCTTGTTTTTCTTCTGCAATCCTGTGATCGGATTTTCTATCTTCGAAAACCTTCGAAGAACCATCGATAATATCTAGCTAATCCCATGAAGATACATACTTCTGGTACGTTCGTCGGCGGAGGCCATTCCATAATAGCCTCTACCTTCGTTGGATCCACAGTGATACCTTCGTCGGAGATAACATGCCCTAAATAATGAATCCTTGATTGATAAAAAGAGCATTTCAACAGTTTCCCGTATAATTTGTTTTCTCATAAACACTGTAGTACTAAGTGAAAATGTTCGTCATGTTCTTTTGTCGTCCATATATCAAAATGTCGTCAATGAATACTTGAACACACTTGTCCAAGTGTTTGCGGAACACCCCATTCATCAAGCTCTTGAATACCCCTGGGGCGTTTGTCAGCCCAAATGGTAAAATGAAAAACTCGTAATGCCCAAACCTTGTCTTGAATGCGGTTTTAGGAATGTCTTCGTCCTTGATCCGTAACTGGTGATATCCTAATCTCGAGTTGATATTCGAAAACACCATTGCGCCCTTCATTTGATCAAAAATATTGTCTATTCTTGGCAACAAATATTGGTTATTGATCGTTGCCTTGTTCGATTGATGGTAGTCAATGCAAAGTCTCCACGACCCATCCTTCTTCTGTATGAAAATAAAAGGCGCACCCCAAGGTTTCACACTTGGATGTATAAGTCCTAGGTACAAAAACTCCTTCAATTGCATTTTCAACTCCTGTAACTCAGGTTTTGACATCTGATAAGGCGTTCTTTCTATCAGTTCAGTTCCAGGTTTTAAGTCGATGGTAAATTCCAGCTCTCTTTTGGGCAGAAACCCTGGTAACTCTTCTGGGAACACGTCTGCAAAATCTCATACTACCTGAAGGTTTTCTAATCCTTTGATCACGCCCTTGTCATTTAGCACTAATATTGCATATATATTGCATCCTTTGTACATACTCCTCTATAGTTGTAGGGAAGAGATGAACCTTAGGGAAACTCCCTGGTTTCTTCCTTCAATCACTCGTCATTGTCCCTCATCATCGGTAAAACTCAACCATTTTGTCTTACATTTGAGTATCACCTCATGTGATTACAACCAGTCCATACCGATCACGATGTCATAAGATCCTAAGATCGTGACGTATATGTTGGCCTTCATTACAAAATTTCCCAGGTTGAGACTACAGTCCGTAACTTTTCCTCCAACCTTTTGTTTGGCTCCCGAAGCCATTTCCACGTAGCTAAAATGGTCATGTTCGACTGCCCTTACCTTAATTATTTTTAGCGTTGGACCATAAATAAAGCTCTATGTAGCACCAGGATCTATCAAAATACTAAAGGTATGGTCAACTAAGGTACCTGACATCTTGAGCACAGTAGACTGGTGCTCGACCTGGTGGTTATTCACCATTGCGTGAATCCAGTGGGCCTTGCCCAAATATCCTATTGTAGTGTGTTTGGCTGATCTGACTGCTCTATCCCTCTCAACCAGATAGTCACGCTGGTAATGCGGTTCTCCACATGTCCAACATCCAGTCTTTGGTCCTGTACTTCTGGTCCCCGAAGTAGAAGTTGATGGCCCACCAACCTAAAACCCTGGTCTGTTTTGATGAACATGCATGAACTGTTGTTGCTACAGACTATGTTGGTGTTGGTGTTGTGGTCCTCTATAGGGAGTCCACTGCTAAGGCGTTGGTCGTCGTGGTGTCGTGAACGTGGATCCTCTCATAGTGCCTCGATACCCTGATGGATTTCTAGCGGGTGTCTGATTTTGTCGCGCACCAGATGTCGCATGTCTCGTCGATCTCGTAGGGGTCATGCTCTGACCCCAACTAATCAACTCTTCCTCAGCTATGAGGGCCTTCTGGACAACATTGTGCAATGTCTAAGGCATTAGGATCCTCACTTTCGCACGAATGTTGATGTTAAGGCCGAACACAAACTTGTTGAACTTGAGCTTTTCGGTGTTCAGATGGGTTGCATACCTAAGCAACTCCATGAAATAGGCCTCATACATGGGCATTGTACGATCACCATGTCATAAGGCATTGAAATCATTGAGCTAGCGCTCAATGAATTCCTAAGATAAATACCTCTCACGGAACCGCTCCTCGAAGAACTCCCATGACACGTCTTCGACAACCATGTTCAGTTGTGGCAGGAGCATCTTCCACCATAGAAGAGCGCTCCCTTTCAGCTGAAAAATTTCCATGCAGAATTTCATGTTGGATGTGTAGTCACGAAGTGAGAAGCACTTCACCATGTTCTCCAACCATGCCTCGACGGTTGCATCTTCCATGGCACCCAAGAACTCGGGAAACTTGACCTTCTCGAGTTCTCGGTGAACGCTACCAGTACCTGCTGGGGCACGTTGTGGACCCTCAGGGGGTACAGGCACCCTGCCCTCATCTCTATCTAGACAGTTAATCAAGGCCTCTAACATCCTTTGAAAGGACCTCGTCAGACCAACTGCATTCCTCTTATCAATCAACCCTTGTCCAATGACTTGTTCTTCTCCTTGGGGTTTAGACCCCTTTGGCGTGGACATTACTAGAGGCGTCGCGCCTCTTCCCGTAGTACCACTTCGTCTACCTCCATGACGCCCTCTAACCAAGATTACCAATACACACAAGTTAAAATTTTAATTAGCGCTAATTTATTAATCAAGGGTTTAATACAGTGGAAGGCGTGACGATCCACAATCACAGGGTTGAACCTGCTCTGATACCATATATAACGACCCTCCGTTATGCCTAAGAAAAAGAGATGCACAAAAGGTAATTTTTTTTAAAGCATAGGAAATTGTGTCAACACATAATTCAACAGTGCTTAATAAATGACATCATAATTAAGGGAATTACAAGTGTCTCATTGTCATAATCAATAACGTTACAACCGACACATCAACATATTTAGCAATGACATATAATTAACACAACATTATATTGAATAACGCCACAAAATTGAAAGCATCATGAATGGCGACGCAAGGTCAACTCATCACAATCAACTGGAATCATCAATACTTTTAATCGCTCAACTCATCACATAAAGATAATCATCTGATAACGCAAGGACAACATGAGATAACATAATGATAACATAAGGATCATAAAGATACATAAGAATGACATAAGGATGCTACCCACCCAACCTACCCTACAAGATTAGGACCTCCAGGACACATAAGCAATGCTCAAGCCCATGATCCAATTGATTTTCACCATTTAAGGTCTCAGGGCCGATGACTGTTCTGAGGAACAAGGAGGTGTCTACATCCCACTAACACAATCAAGTCCAAAAGCCAACTAGCTAAATCAACAACATCAACAATAATCAATGGCACAATCGATTATAAAGGCTTAATCAATCATAAATAACATAAGTTAAGGCGCAAGTGAAATCATCCTTATTTTACCTTAAAGGTACAAAAGAAAACATCTATTTAATTTCAAGGCGCGTGCGATTAATCAATCACTAAATTTAACCATATATCAACATTCCTTCCAGGGCGTGTGACTAATCAAATTCTGAATTGATTATAAATCAACCTTGTTTATTCATAGTGCAAGAGTAATCATTAGTTTTATTTTCATGGCACGCAGCAAGCGAATATCTAAAACAATCATACCTTCACACAATTAATGGTGCAAGAGCAATCTAGATTACTAAAACAGTCTTACAACAACTTTATTTAAGGTGCGCGAGTAAACTAATTGCATAATTAATCACACATCAACATTATTTAAGGCACACAATTAATCTAAGTGCTTAAATAATCACACATCCACAATATATCTATATGATTAACGCTTGTGCAACTGTAATCGTTCCAACAAAAGCTTATCTATAACAACATATCAATATGATTAACACATTTAGAAATTATAAACATTCCATCAATAGTTCATCTACGCTAACACTTGCTCAAGTTTTCTAGGCCACCTAGATTCATTGACTCATTTTTTTATACTGCGACGTGCCCTTCAAGACGCACTCCATGCTCCAAGGGTGCCACTTGACTTTGACTCAAATTTTAATTATGTGACGTGCCCTTCAAGATGCACTACATGTTCCAAGGATGCCACTCGCCTTTGACTGGTTGTTGTAGTTTTCCAACCTTTGGAGTCAATACTCCATTTAGGCGACCATGTGAGAGACTAAGGGCCTCTAAGGAATAATGACCCTGCCTTATTGCACATCCCTTAGAATCTTCGTGAGATATTGTCTCAGTCTTCCCTCACGTCATTGTGGATCTCTCGAACTAGGTAATCGTTAACCTACAATTCGAGCCACGATGTGAGTGCTAGTAGGCTGTGACAGGGATGTTTCCACACCTCTCCCTCAATAACTGGTCTATGTGCATGGTCCATTTACTCCTTATGTGAGTCAGATTAGCAAGCAATCATCAACCTGCATCCATCAAAGAAACACTGTCAATGATCCATAAATAACATCATAATATAATCGCTCATATGTCACATATGCATAAACGAAATACTCAAACCAATACAATCCACTCCCTGACTCGATCTAGTGTCCAAGGAGGTCCATTGATGCCATCAACATCTTCAATATGTCAAGTGTCCTACACACTCAGGGAAAATTTGTCAATAACATTTTTCAATACATAGATATCAAATAGCATAACATCATAATCCATCAACATCATCATAAGAATCCATAAGCGAACAAACAACCATACACTAAAACCAGATCACTTGCATGCAAGTGTCCTCAAAGAATAAGTCAATAAAATGTGCTCGCGAGAGTGGGATGTTAAAGATAACCTTGAAAACCTATTGTGTATGGTAAACCGTCGTTCACGTGTGTACATAATAAACACATAGCTTAAAATATTGCTAAATATATTTTAGTTGTAATGTTGCTAAATAAATTTTAGTTGTAGATTCCATTTGTAAGTTCTCTACTATGATTGCATTTGATATTTCATTTAATTTTCCAATATAACAACGTTCTAAAATACTAGTGTACCAAAACCCATAAACATCTCTAACGTGGATAATGTGACGTTTTCCAAGTGTCCACACATTTTCTTATTGCGTGCATGATGGGCATGTGAGTGGCACAATAATACGTTAGCATACATTTAAGGTCACATGGGTATGTGAAGTGGCATCACAATGATTTAGTGCTTATTTTAAGGTCACAATTGAGTATTTTTTNTGGAACCTCTTCATGCCAAAGGATCATTTTTCCAAGTTTGCATATAGTTTTTGCTGCCGTAGAGTGCCCAAAACCTGCTGACTATGCTGCATGTGCTCCTCCCAAGTTCTGTTGAAGATGAGGATGTTATCCAAATATACCACCACAAAAGAGTAGGTGAAGGGTCTCAATACATCATCCATCAATCTCATGAAAGTTGTTGGTGCATTTGTTAATCCAAAGGGCATGACCAACCATTCAAAGAGACCTTCTTTAGATTTGAAAGTTGTCTTCCATAGTTGGTTCTATGGGAACCTCATGGTAGCCAGACTTTAGATCAATATTCTTGAATAAATTTTCCCCCTTGAGTTGGTCAAGAAAGTCATCAATTTGGAGAATTGGGTACCATTTCCTGACTGTGATTTTGTTTAATGCTCTGCAATCAATGCAGAGCCGCCAGGTCTCTTATTTCTTCTGCACCAGCACAATCGGGCTTATGCAAGGGAAGGAGTTGGGTCGGATGT
>SNQJ01S0013565.1:315638-355785 GCA_010110895.2 Picea sitchensis
CAAGGTATAGACACCAACCAACAACTAAAATGTGGCCCAAAGGAGTAGAAGCAACCTATGGGTGAAAGGAAATTGGCCAACAAGACAAAATGTAGCCTAGAGGAGTAGGAGTAGGAGCGACCTATTGGTGAGAGGAAATCAACCAGCAAGATGGAGATTGTTGTAGATTTCATACCACAATCCAATAATTCATGAAAATAACCCAAACATTCATTGCACAGAGCATGTAAGAAATTAAACCATAATAGGAAAAACTCGAGCCATTTATTATGGTCAAAGACTTCATTACAAAGGGGGGTGAGTTATGCATTCTCAAAATCTCATGCATTGTTACTCACCAACATACCCAAATTGCAGAGAACCATGGCTTCGGGACACCTTGACTTAGTGTGGACAGGCTTCTTGACTCCATCCATCGACTTCGNCCTGTCTAAGACCTTTGCCTCTTTGAAAAAAAATCAGATGGTTCACCATTGATTAGGACTGCATATGAAATTGAGGTGACACAACTCATAATCCAATTCGTAACAAATAAGCCAAAGCCTGTTTTGATCAAAATCATCCTTAGAAACTCCAAGTTGATAAAATCATATGCTTTCTTAAGATCAAGTTTAAGAATGAGAGCCCGTTGATTCTTCTTTTAAATGCTACGGAGACATTCCTGCGCCGTACCTACAACGTCTAGGATTTGTCTACCCTGAANACATAAATGGAGAAATTATGGCTACCAAATCTATTTATTTCACTTTAAAATTTATAAAGCATAAAAATTTTAAAATAAAAATATTTAATTTTAATTATATGTAATGCACAATATTATGCAAATAAACATATTTCATTTATAAGCAATGCAATGCATTACAAAATAAATTTAAATCCATTTTCTACATTTTTTTCCAAACAAGAAATCGTTTCTATATATTAGAAAATATAAAAATATAACATTTATGTTCATTATCAAAAATAGCATCCATCATAATAAAACTATACCAACACTGATTGGGATATATAGGTTGACAATGCATGTAAACAAAATTCTTAATACCGAGGGTACCAGCTTCCCAGAAATATAACCGTAGATCCATACAAGAAGTTCTAAACAAAACTAGCATTAAAATGCTATAAACAAAATATACAGACTTCAATGGTGACACACTATAAACCTGCAGAAGATCAAAAAACTTTAATCTGCCTAGAGAGTCCTCGCTTGTTGTCTACCCACTGTGTGTAGATAATCACTCCACGATGATCTTGGTCTTTGAGAGCAAATTTAGAAAGAACATTTGCATCCTTGTAATACTCTCTAAAAGTATGAAGATAGGAAATATTTTCAAACTGGGTGCTAAGCCTTTTAATTTGCTCCTTCCAACCTTTTAGTGCCAGACTTTGGAGTCTCCCATTACCCTTGCACCAATCTATAATGAGTTTTGAATCTCCAGTAATCTGTATGCCAGAAATGTGTAATTTTATCGACAAAAAAAGTGTGGTCCATACACCCAACAACTCTGCCCTGTTGTTTGTTCCAGCTCCTATATTGAACGTTCACTTGAGAAAAGTATTTTCATTTAAACAGATAACACCACATGCTCCACTATTTGATCCATCCGCTGTAGCTGCGCCATCGAACCACCCCACTAGTTGATGAATCTGGGATGGTCATTTAATCCTGTACTGAGAGTTAGATTTTTGAGGCAAAACACTTTCATTAAAAAAAACAACAGACTTAAAAGCTACCACTTGTGGGAGAGACGAAACGTTGTTGAAAAGGAGATTGTTTCTTTCCAGCCATAAGAACCAAAAAACAATTGCTGGAAGAGTGAGCAGATTTGGATGCCTTTCGATAAAAAATGAAAGATAATCAACAACTGTGTTCCCCTCCCAAGACAACTTTAACTTGAGAACCCCCTCGATAGTAATCCGAACTTGACGAGTGAAAGGGAACAAAATAAAAAAATGGGTTAGTGACTCAGGGTTCCTTCTACATAGGATGCAAAAGCTCGGGCCTTCCCACCCTTTAGCAAGCATAAGTTCCCATGTAAGAATTTTGTTTTGCAAGAGAAACCAGAAAAATAGATTTAACTTTAGAGCCAATTTCCACTTCCCAAATTTATAGCACCACCCACTTGTAGTGTGTAACCACGTGCTCTCCACGAGAGCCCTATACAAATTTATTACAGTGGGAAAGCCAGAACCATCTCCACCTGACCAACTTAACTCATCCTCAAAGGTATTTAATTGGATACTTGCGGCCGAGAGCGCACTTTTGTAAACCTCCTATTTAGATGCCAGACCACCGATGAATCCAATCTTGGTGGCATCAATCCAGTAAGTGCTCAGGGGATCTGACTTAGTAGTGTTTCGAACTTGGTAAAGGAAGGTAATCCCATGTACCTTTAATGTTGAAATAAGTTCTTTAGAAAGAAAATATTTCAGACCCATTCCCATAATATGATCACTGCCTGGATAGTCTCTCCATTTCCAGTTTTCCAACACAGCCAATGATCTAAAAGTGGAAGGGATTTTAAAATATTTCTCCAAACATGTGAGAACTCTCCATGAGTTCTGTTGTCCAATCTAAACCACGTTGACACAGAAACAAAAGGTAAATACTTATCTTTGAGAACTTTATGACAAATTCCCGCTGTGGTCAAACCTCTCCACAGAGTTTTGGCCGCTAAGGATTTATTGAACAAGGCAACATTTTTCACCCCCCAACCTCCATCTTTCTTAGGCCTGGCAATACTGTCCCAATTATAGAGATGTAAGTGTTTCTTCTCACTACAACCCGACCATAAAAAGGAGAATATAAGATGACAAAGTTTTACTAGAACTGAGTTGGGAACAACAACCATGGACATCCAATACACTGGTTGACTCTCCAGAACTGCCTTTATCAAAACTAATTTTCCACCGAGAGAAATACAACGATTACACTAGTGGTCAATTCTTTTCTCGAATTTTTTAACTAGCTATCGTCAGTCCTCATCTTTGTAACAATTTGGCTTAAGAAAATAGCCCAGGTACTTGAAGCCATTCTCTATGGGGACACAACGAAACAAAAAAATTTCTTTAAAAGGCACCATCCTCGACTCTTCCATCCCCGCCACATAGAAAGTGTTTTTTTCCTCATTTATTTCCAGACCCGAAGCATGTAAAAAATTATTCAGGAGGCCCGCAATCACCTTCCATTTTGCTACACTGGCTCTAGTCATGATCAACACATCATCAACGAAAAGGAGATGTAAAATTTTGGTAATCCTAGCAACTTTAATTCTCGTAAGAAAGCTGGCTTCTTTCTCCCTTTTCAGGAGGATACTCAGACCCTCCATCACCAATATAAAGAGTAGAGGCGACAGAGGGCATCCCTGTCTAAGACCTTTGCCTCTTTGAAAAAAAATCAGATGGTTCACCATTGATTAGGACTGCATATGAAATTGAGGTGACACAACTCATAATCCAATTCGTAACAGATAAGCCAAAGCCTGTTTTGATCAAAAACATCCTTAGAAACTCCAAGTTGATAAAATCATATGCTTTCTTAAGATCAAGTTTAAGAATGAGAGCCCGTTGATTCTTCTTTTAAATGCTACGGAGACATTCCTGCGCCGTACCTACAACGTCTAGGATTTGTCTACCCTGAAAGAATCCCAATTGTTCTTTTGCTAATCCTTTTGAGAGAATAGGCCTCAATCTGTTTGCCAACAATTTTGCAATAATATTATAACATAGATTACATAGTGATATAGGTCTAAAATCTCCAAAAGAGGTTGGTTTATTCGCTTTTGGGATATGTACTATAATAATTGCATTTCTACATACTAGTTACATTTCTTCAGATGCACATGAATAATAATTATTTTCAATTTGTTATCGTTATTGTATTGTCATTTCAATTTAATTTTGAATGTATATTATACAAAATAATCATTTATGAAGTTTCAAGTTCGGTATAATAGTTTCATTTAGGTTATTATATATTATTGTTATTGGTGGTTGAGCTACTTTCTATCTGAAACAAACAAACAAACAAACAAACAAAAGAAGAAGAAGAAAAATAAATATTAAATGATATTTTCTTTGATTAGAAAAAATTGTTTAAAAAAACATGTTAAAAGATATAAACCTACCCACTTAAATTCATCTTATCAAAAACCATGAGAAATCAAATCTAATTTAAATTTTCATCATTTAATATGAATTTAAGATAGTAGTAATCTTACTCAACTTCACCCTTAGATGGGGTGACAGGTGGAACACATGCACAATAGGCAGTTAATGGCTCACGCTGCCACCCTCTCCTCACTACCTTGCATGATGAGCGACATTCATTGTTCATGCGCGCTAGTGTGGCAAAACACATGTTTTGGGCTCCTGCTCGACATCCTGTTTAACCACCCAATCATGCCCTGGGAAAGAGGCAAGCCCAAGAGAGGACTTGCTTACTATAGCTTCGTCACCCAATGACGAAGGATAAGCCTCACTTTTCCTTCGCCCCCAACTTCTCTGGTGCACCTCAACACTTTCTCCGTGACACCCCCTCCCTCCTTGACCCTAAATAGAATGGTGGTAGATCCTCCCATGGCTATTGTTGAAGAAGAAATACCCGAAGTCTTGATTCACATTCCACTGACTTCCCTCCTATATACTATCCCTGACCCCCAAGAACCTCCTACCCTTCTTGGTCGGTCCACCCTTGTAGCTGATGCCGACACTGCTTTGGATTGGGATACCTGTATAATTGAAGAGGAAGTCCGACTGGAGGGGTGCCATGAGGAACTTTTCTCTCTTGAAATTCAGCCTCCTCTCGCTGCGGCTCCGGAATGGGAAAAAAGTTATACCTACCGCTTCCCACAAGATCACTTGGACCTCATCTTTGATATGCGATGGGATATGGAAGAGCAGCTTCACCGACAAACCATTCTTAGCAGTCACTTGGACTGGTTGTTTGATGCTCTCTCAGACATGCCAGACAAAGAAGATGCCTGACCTGCACCCAATCGTTCGTCTTCGCTCCTACCTGGCAAACTCATGGCGATAAAAGAAATCCCAATTCACCCATTGTCTAATTCTGATGTGTTTCTTTTTTTGTTATTATGCATTACAATGTCAAAACCTTTGTAGGAATTTTGGTATCATTTTGTTCATGGATGAGGGGAACATTCAGATTTTCTGGACATCAAAATTCTTGACCACCTATTCTGGTTTCCATCTGTTTGACTAAACAGGTGGCAGGTTTTTTGTTCTTGACCATACATGTGTACTGTTGTGATGACATTCGAAGGTAATACAGTTTTTATTTACAAAAAATATCTTACTTAAATTCATAGAACTCACAAATCACAACTTATGCATATATATATATATAAAAATACAATTTGAGGTGTAAATTTTTTTCATCATTTAAAATGGATTTACACTAATTATAATCTCACTCAAGTTTACAAAACTAAAAACTTACAATTTATACAAATATAGATATGTAAAAATACATTTTTATGATTATTAATATATTTATATTTGCATTATAACAATATTATTAAGTAAATATAGTATTTATCATATTTTTGTTTGTGTTGAATTTTACATCTCTTGTTTTACTTTTTTATATAATAATTTTTATATTAAATAAATATAGAAAATTTCCCATACAATTATTTATTTTTGTTTATATATATATAATCGAATTATTCACATGAAATGTGAGTGAATATTTATTATTTCACAAAAATATTAAGAATAAGCACATAAATATCATAAAAAACCTGCTAAGATAATGACACAAAGAAATCGATAAGGTTGAAAGCTCTGGCCTCGTGACCAAACATAGTATGTTCCCTTAAAACATCCATATGTCTAGAACCCCTTCTCCAAATTCTCTCATCCTTTTATTTATAAGAAAAAATAATATATTTTAATGTTAATATGACCATTCCTTTTCATGGGCTGACCTACCTTTGACATTCATGTTGCACTGGGGACACCTATCCTCTAACATTCATATGGATAAGATATTGTCGAGACTCCAATATCTTCCTTGGACACATACTCACATTCATACGAATAGAATCCTATCCGATAGCCTCTTTTCACCCAACCTCGAGCTAAGTGATATGTATGACTTTTACATAATTTTTTAATTCCATATTTCAATTTCTTTTACTCCATACACCTTCATATGTTTCCACACATTATCACACCAAGTATAAACATTACATCAACTTTTTATATTTTATATACTATATTTATGATGTAAGGTGTTTATTTTTTAATTTAATTTAATTTTATATGAATTGTGAGTGTTGGTTAATATAAATCTTATTATAGCTCTTGTGGTAGTTCAATTGGCAAGTGTTGTGATATGAAGTGTTATGTTCGATGAGGTTTCGAGTTCAAATCTTCTTGATTTACTCGTGCCTACGGAAAGGGCATATGTATGGCATTTGGAGGTTATAGTGGTAGCGGTCAGAATCGACCCCGTGTCACACAAATACGAGACCGACCAGTTTCCGATTTCACCAACTATATATATATATATATATATATAATGAACTTTACGTTAATTTGGGATTAACAAGAGGATGGTGTTTTTTTATTAATATAATTGTTGATTAGTTATGGGGTGAGTATGTTTGCTTTTTCAACCTTCCCCTCTTTCGTTGTAGGATGTGTTGTATGGGTGAATGTGCAAGAAACAGTAATGGGATAACCTACCTATTATGGTGTCTTGGGATAGCTTCTTTGACTACACAATCTCCTTTCCTCTTGCGTGTTATCTAACATTGGTTAATGAAAAAAAGCGGCGTGCTCAAGTTCAAAACCCATAAATGAACAACCAAAATCACAATGAATCTTTTAGTTAATAAAATACATCTTTTAAGATTAGATTTTGGTAACTCTTGATGGAATCATACCAACAAATTGGGTGTTTAATTTGTTTGGGTGGAGCTTCTTGTTGGAGTAATTAACTCTTACTTGTCTTATGTATTTAATATGAAATATTTGTCATCATATTATTAAGATTGTGGTTTGCTAGTAATGTAGAGATTATCTTTACATGAGTGATTTAGGAGTTTGTTAGATCTAGGAGAGATCTTAGATACTATTTAGGTGTGTTGTTGAGAGATTTTTTGAACAAATAGATTGTGTAGCTAAGATAGTCAATTTATCTTAAGGCCAAGCTTAATGTATTTATATGTACCTTTGTTGATTAAATAATAGAGAGACATAAAAAAGATTTTGTGTGTGAATAATGTGTTCTCTCCCAATTTCTAAATTGGTATCAGAGCTGGTCAGGGTTTAACTCCCTCAGGGAGGGCCCAATAATATGAACGATATGTAATCTACTGTAGGAGAGTAGATATATTGTTGTTTGAGTGTGTTTGGATTGAAGCTAACACATGTGAGTTAGGGAGCTAAATCGGTCGTGTAGTGGAATGTAAATTGTGAGAATAAGGAAGTCATATTCTGTTGAACGTTGGTGCCCACTGCCATTTGTACAAGTCGCTTGTTTGGAGTAAACGAAGAACAATGAATGCGTAGAATAGATTTCAAGTATACTTGAACTGGTTAGTTACACGTTACCATGGCTTTCCCCACATCAGTTGTTTTCCGCAGAATAGTCGATGTGGGCGTCCTCTTCATCTTAATTCTTTTGATGGCAACGAAGAGAATTAGTGGAGATCCAGATGCGTTGCAGGACTTCTGTGTGGTAGACACCAAGTCTTCTATTTTTTTTTATCAATGGACGACCTTGTCTAAATCCCAATGAAGCTTCTCCTTAATACTTCATGACATTAGACTTGCACAAGTCATAGAACATATCAGAAAACCCCTTGGGAATGGGCAACATTGTTGCTTCTTCATTGAACATGTTGAGCATCAACACACTCAGATTAATGATGGTCCACACAGAATTGGTGGTTGGAGGGGTATTTCCTCCTCATGTCCATCCTAGAGCTAGTGAAGTTGTCTACATAGTGGAAGGGACTGTCTCATTTGGCTTCATTGATACTACAACAAATAGACTCTTCTCTCAAACAACGAAGCAAAATGAAAAAGGGAGATGGAACAAAAGTTTTTCAACATGGCCTTACACAAAAAAGGAAGGTGCAATGCTTGGGCATGGAAAGCTCGACTTATGTTTTTGGACATACTTTTTATATAGAAAATAGTTATATTAAGTTTTAAGAGAAGACATTGCATTAATTATTTTTAAATATGTTATCATTATCTTTCGTTTGTAAAATAATGGTGATAGAGTGTCCAAATCATATGAAGGAGGTCATATTGTAAGATTGACTTAGATACATTCTGTATTTAGACTACTTTCCTAGAGAACTGATGAGTACAACAATTGGTTACCCATGTATCTCAGTAGATGGAAGTATGCCCATACTATGGTCAATTGTTAGTCTTTGCAATTAAACAACGAATTGATTACTTGGTCTGAAACAATTGTATTTCCAAAAATGATCAAGTGCAGGTAAAAGATCAGTATGGATGGTTGTCCACTTGGTTTGGGAGTTGTGGATATAGGTAATGATCCCTCATTAGTTGAGACATGAGAGTGGTCTATTAGTGAGGTTATGCAACATGTGTGTGAGTGTCCAATAATTGAGTTTGATAGATTTGTGATTCAAGAGTTCGGGAGTGGAACTCAGGAGCTACAGCCTTACAAGGGTTAAGAGACAACTTGATGGAGTGAGTAGCCTGTCAAATTTCAAAATGGTTAAGGGATGCTGATGAAGACCATACCAAACATAGATCAAGACAAATACTCGTTAAGGGAGGGTGTTGGAGTAATTAATTCCTACTTGTCTTATGTATTTAATATGAGATATTCTTCATCATATTATTAAGATTGTGGTTTGCTAATTGTAATGTAGAGATTATATCTACGTGAGTGATTTAGGAGTTTTTTAAATCTAGGAGAGATCTTAGATCCTATTTACGTGTGTGGTTGAGAGATTCTCTCAACAAATGGATTGTGTGGCTAAGATAGTCAGTCTATCTTAAGGCCAAGATGAATGTATTTACATGTACATGTGTTGATTAAATAATAGAGAGATGTAGAATAGATTTTGTGTGTGAATAATGTCTCCTCTCCCAATTTCTAAATATTCTAACTTAGTTATAGATATGAGGAGGTTAATTGGCAGACATGAGACATACATTGGAAAGGACTATGCTCGACTAGCTATGACTAAGGAAAATTCGACCTTCAAACCACACTAATAGCTCCACTAGCAATTTGTATCCTCGCCTCAAGAATCATATATCAAATATTAATAAACTTTGAGGTACCATTTTCATTTTCTATCAACCAAATTTGACCTCAATTTGTCATGAAATTATGTTGTATGCGTGTTGAAGCGACCTGCAACATTCTTTAATCCTATAGAAGGGGTGTCTGACTACTACTGAGACACATCCCAATGGATGAATTTATCTGTGACATTAACAATGCAACATACTTACAAAAACAATGCAACATACTTACAAAAGGACAAACAACATTCCATTAACACACAAAATTGTTAAAATTAACACTAAGGTGGAGAATAATTTTGATTTTTGTGGATAGAATTGAGTCCAAGGTAGAAGGCATAGTTTACACATTGAAAATGAGGCCTTGTGTATGTATATATTATTCTTATAATTTTAAATTTTGTTACTTGGGTATGCATTCTATAGAGTTTGTAAAGATAATTAAAGTTGGAATAATGGTTGGACGAGTTGTCTAATCTTATAACAAACTTCCTTCTAATAATTATTATAATTCGACAATACAAAAAATTTGTTATTAAAAATATATCCAAATGCAAGGAAATCTACATCCTCGTGCTCATCCTTCAATGCACTAAAATATTCCTTTCAAATAAGACGACAATTATTTGGAAATCCATCAAACAAGTCAACAATTATTGGGAAATTTTTATGAGAAAGGTGGAGCTTTAAAGTCAATGTGAAAGGGATGCTCAATTGTTTCTTTGTTTCTTTTGTGAAAGGGATGCAAAATGGTTTCTTTATTACAAAGGTGGAGCTTTGAAGTAAATGTGAAAGGGATGCAAAATGGTGGTTTCTTTATTACAAAGGTGGAGCTTTGAAGTAAATGTGAAAGGGATGCAAAATGGTTATGAAGAAGAGTAAAAAATTATAAACACATTCTAACTATAGAGATTATGGCACTGTTTTTTCTTATAAGCTTGCAAAATATTAAAGTTCCACTTTTAAAATATTTTTATGATTGAGGTTTGTTGGTTTGAACAAGAAAGTTAGGCAACACAGGTTTGGATAGCTGTCATTCCGTTAACACATGGTAATAATTGAAAAAAGAAAAGTCTACACCCGCTAAGTGGCACTACAATATTAGTGTGTTAATTATTATAATTGAAAGAGCATATCATAAACCGTTTTTACATTTAACCCAAACAATCTCATTTTTTCATTTAAACCAAACAATCTCGAATAACTAATACTCACATCGTATATATTTTGAAAAAGGGTGAAAGCCAATACAAAGTCCCGTTTTTACATTTAACCCAAACAATCTCATTTTTTCATTTAAACCAAACAATCTCGAATAACTAATACTCACATCGTATATATTTTGAAAAAGGGTGAAAGCCAATACAAAGTCTTCTAAATAGATATAGCAATTTGTAACACTAACTTTGACTTTACGACTCTTTATATAGGTAAACCATTGGTTTGGTTTACCCTTTACAAAATATACATATAGTTATAAAAATGATTATATTTCATAGGAACTTTGGTCACCTAGTCTCCTTTCTCCTTTTGTGGTCTAAAACTTAGTATATATATAGTAGTTCTGTATCATTTCTCCAATATGTAATATGTAAGCTTCTAAATTTAGTGTAGAATGTTAAATTGGTTTTAGCAAAGTGATCATGTTAGAAGTAGAAGAGAGGTCAATGTTTTTTTTTTTTGGCTGGGAGAATCGACAACTTCCCGATTCCCGTACTCACGTGACACAGGGTCGATACTCGACGGCTACCATTATAACCCTAGGTGCATCCATGCAGCCTGCATGAATGGCGCACAGGTTAGTCGGGGTGAGAATCGAACTTGAGACCTCCTTTACAAATTTTCTTCCATATACACGGCACTTGCCAATCCGTCTACACCCCTGCGGGTAGAAGAGAGGTCAATTTGTCACTTTGTAAACCTTTAAATAATTTAGTGTAAAATGCCAAATTAGTTTTAGTAGAGTGATCATAGGAGAAGTAGAAGAAAGGGACGACGAGATCGCTACTTTGAAAATCATCATATGATTAGAGATAATGGATTTGGATGACTAGGCAATAGATGGTGATCCATGGAAGCAAATTGCAGAGGATTGGGCTAATTTTTTTCTTTCATCTAGTATTCTAGTATGAGTGTGAGGTATATATTCATGCATGCAACGAGGTGAGTTGTTGGATAACACTATGCATATATGTGCATTATTATTAATTTGTCTCTATTATGTTGTGTTTGGATCACAACAATACATGACATTTAATTGATGTTACATGAGTATGTTCTACACAAATATTGAGATGTTAGTAAAGAAATTCATACTTGAGTACAATAGATGACATTTAATTGATGTTACATGAGTATGTTCTACACAACTATTGAGATGTTAGTAAAGAAATTCATACTTGAGTACAGGAAAGAAAGCTCGAGGTATAGATTTTCTTTCAAAGAAAAAGGTGGAAAAACACCTAGCAATAAAAGAGGTTCTTCTAATTATAATAAAAGAGGTTCTTCTAATTATAATACGATAGATATAGACCCATGGTTTCATGACTCTGCTAGAAAATCTATGACAATTGATATGCATGTTACTAAAACTATAAATCAAATTGCATCCACACATTCCCATGTCACCATTCATTCTAGAGATACAATCGATTTGAGTGGAAGTTTTGATTTGATTACTTCTTGCTTTTTTGGGGGATTAATTTATTTCATTTGGTGATGTATGTAATTAAATTTTTTAATTAAGTATTGAATTTTTGCATTTTGAGTAGGGTTCGATGTTAAATTTTTTTAATACAATTTTTCCATTTAGATACTTGGTTATTGTGTATTTTGAAGATTTTTGAAAATCTATCTACTTACTTTTACATGCAATAGATTGTGTAGGTTTATTGAAGTATGTGATTCTCTTTTATAGAGGAAAAATTAATAGGTTTATTGATGCATATGATTCTCTCTTGCAAAGAAAAATTAAAACTCATGCAAAAGGACTATCTTCAGTAAACCAAATCAAACATTTATAAGAAACGTTTTTACCATACATAAATGAAGAATATATCAATGACATGGTGTCATCTCAAAACTTGACCATGCAAAAATGAAAAATTTGGACCTCCACCTAACCATTTAGTAATATGTTGTTGGATCTATGCTCTGCTATCTTCATCATAATTGCAAGCATCCATATACATAGTCACTTCTCATGCCAAAAATAACAATTTGAATATGCAAATGCAAGAAATAAGTGCAGAAAAACACTAAAACTATGAACTATGTATATAGTGAAGACAACGTATCTAATCAAAATAACCATAATAATGATAATCAAAATAACCATAATAATGAGCTATGTATATAGTGAAGACAACGTATCTAATCAAAATAACCATAATAATGATAATCAAAATAACCATAATAATGATATAATAAGAAGTCTCTACACATTATAATAAATTGTTTTTTAAGTAAACAAATTTATTTACCAATTTAGAAATTATTAGATTTATACTTTATAAAACATTTAAGAGTAAAAAACAAAATCAAAATCAAAATAATATTAAAGTAATTTATATAAAATAATTAAATGTAAAAAACAAAAAAAAATAAAATAAAAAACAATAAAAACAATTTCTAATTTTACTTTATTTCAAAATTTTAACATCATTAAATTTAACAATATCTACTTAATTTAAAATATCATGGAAAACGAGACATTGAATATTAAATCTTTTTACATATAATTTTACTTGATTTCAAATTTTTAACATCATTAAATTTAGCAATGTTTATTTAATTTAGAATATTATGGAAAATTTAGCAATGTTTAAAATTTAGAATATTATGGAAAATTTAGCAATGTTTATTTAATTTAGAATATCATGGAAAATGAGACATTGAATATTAGTTTTTTAAAATATAAAGCCACTTTAGATTGAGAAATATATGATTCATCAAGTATTCAAAATTAGTTTCAAGGATTAACTTAAGCGGTCTTCTTTCACAAATCAATTATGGAGGTCGCAGGTTTAACTCTTTTGACCCCTTTGGAGTTAGGCTCCATAATTAAGGTCGACGATTTCCCCTGTTTACCATCCACAAAATGTGGGGAAGTACTTTGATGGTTTCCTTCGATTTATTCCGTTAATAAATTTTATAAAAGCCCGGTGGATTAGCTTGAGTGGTTGAGAGTTGTGAATTACAAACATGAGGTCTTAGGGTCAAGTCCTCGGGCTAGATACCTCTGTAGATAATATTGGACCCCACTCAATGTCCCTATCGGGTTAGGTTTCCAAAACTCCAACCAACCGGTTTACCTCCCGTACCATCCTCGAAATGAGGAGAAGTTGCGTAGAGTATTTCTTGCAATCACTTAAATATTACGTTGTAAAATGCACCTCACTTCTTTTTGTGCAATAAATATACTAACATATTAGAAAGAGACCATTTGTAAAACAGATTAAAAATACATGGTCTGTTCTACTTTATGCAAGAATGGTGTGGTTAGGACATATGATATAGATGTGAAACCACTCCTACCACAAGTAGCACATRTGGAAAATCTTGAAATCCATGCAAAGACTCATGTATAATTGCATCTTCATTAACATAGCTCAATACCATGGTTGTCGAAAGTACTTTTGTCACTTAAAATTCAAGGCTATCATTTATTATGCTAGAACATATCTCTATCTTAGTGTGAAGTATAACCAATACATCCATGCCATATGATTTTATTTATTTACTATTTTTTTAAACCCATGGGGACAATAACTAGTTAGAGTGAGTTAGGCTAGGTCGGAGATCAAACCAACTAGTTGACACTATAACCCAATAATATGTCCAATAGCTCGCAAGCCATATATACTAATACCTTGTGACTTAGCAAGGCTCGAGGCATCTCGTGGCACACTAGAGTGGACCTTTATTGAGGGGGTATATACCCTTCTAGACTTATCACAGTCAGCTAGAGTCTGGTTGGGGATTTTAACATAGGTGGGGAGAGTGCAAGACCTACCTCCCAACCATCTCATCAAACCACATCAACCCTAGATTGACATGATAACCAACTACACCACGACACCAACAATGATTTTTTTTATTTTCTATTATCATTGTAATGCTAGGAAAAGTGATAACTACACTAGGAGCTTGGGATACAAAAAAGACAACATAGATTTATCGATTCTTTATGGAGATTGGCTTAGTAAGATTCATGGCTTGAAGGGATCGACTTCATTGCTTGAAGGGATCAGTGTAACATAATAAGTAGTGGTAAATGCAAGTGGGAACAATGTAGTTTTGGGCAACATGACTAAGCTTTAATATGCTACCTTCTCCAATACTAATATTAGCGAACTTCGGTCCTTTTTGAAACTATGCAAAACCTCTTCTAATTCAACATTTGAAATTTCTTCCAAGGGCCTCCCATTATCCTCCTCAGAGACAAAACAAGGGAAGTATGAATTCATTTGAATAATTTCAACTATGGAAACCCTACTATATTCTTTATAAATCTCACAAAAGTGGTCCACCCTATTTTTGCAATGTCTTCAATCCTAGTCACTATTTCCCCATTATTTCTCTTAGCATTCCATATCATATTACATTTTTTCCAATGATTTGCAAATTGATGGAAGAAATTGGAATTTTCATCACCCTTTTCACCCAGAGACATCTACCTTTTAGCCTTCAAGTTGTCTCTCTATCCTCCAACAAGACTTTCTTCCTTTACTCCAACTTAAAAACCTCCACTTTGAGATCCAGATAGCATTCCAAATCCTACTTATACATATTTTCTTATTGAGTTTCCAAGGCTTCAATATCATAGTTATCTTTAAGCATTTTCTCATGAGCCCAAGCAACAACCTTCTGCTCTATCTTCTTTAATTTTTTGATATATTGAATTGATGTTGATTCACTTCTAGCCCTATCAAAGGGAGAGAAATTCCTTTTTATTAATTTTACAAAATCCTCATCTTCAATCCAGGAAGGATTAAACTTAAAAGGATTGGGTGGCTTTCTCCAAACTTTGGCCATTTCTAAGAATATTAGGAAATGATTAGAATCACCCCAGTTCCCACCCATTTCCTAACTCTGAACTAGTCATCCATTAACCCTTTTGAAAATAAAAATCCATCTAACGTCTTTGCAATCCTATCTTTACCAACCCTCTAATTGCTCCATGTAGGAGTGAGTTTGATTGGATTTATGTCGAGTAACCATGGTCATCTAATATTTGAATGAAAAAATCAGATATAGGATATACCTATGTTCTAGAATCCCATATCTCATCCCTTCTCAAGGATAAGTTCAAATCACCTCCCAAGATAATTTTCCCTTGCTTCCAAATTTCCACATTGAAAAATTTATCCTAGAAACCACCCTATCATTGTAAGGCTTGTAGATGTTTAGGACTGTTATCTCCTTTCCCAACTCTTGGGAGAAAATAATAGTGCCCAAACCTAAAGCGCCAGACAAACTATTAGTGAAATATAAAGAATGAGCCTGCCACCTAGTAATTAAACCACCCAAACAACCACAACCATCAATAAACAAAAAGTTCCAACCCACTAACATCCTACCAAACTCAAAAACTATTTTACCCCCATTACCCATAGTTTCTTGCAACAAGATGCATTAGAGAAATTTTGAGGTCTAAAATGGGCCTCCTAAGGAAAATAATAATACAATAGTTAACATAATAAAATAAAAATTGTGAATTTTCAAAGGGAAAGAAAGAAAATTGTTTTTTTTTTCAGTCATATTTTTGACTTGTCTCCTTATAGGTTTACTCAAATTTCAAGTGTAGGCACTCATTGGATGTAGAATTACAAGTCAAAAATACGATAAAAAAATTAGTTTTCTTTCTTTCCCTCCAAAACCATTTACCCTTATGGTTGACATCATCATCTTGAATCCTATAGGTTCTTTTAAAGTTGATGTTGATAGAGCATTTTTTATTTTGAGGCCCATTTTTTACCTCAAAATTTCTCTAATGATATCTAGCTTGTGGCTTCCCACAAATATTTTAAGGGAAAGTGTTTTCGAAAGGATAAACAAATCATTTTCCATACTTAGTAGGGTGTTCCATTGCTCTAAGTGCCACTATTCTCAAATATTTCTTCCTAGACATAACTTCAGTGGATGCCATTTATTGAGCCATAAACAAAAAATTCTTCCTTCCCCAACTTGAGCCTTTCACCTCTTTTCCAATACTCAAGGCCAACCCTCCTTCAACATCCCCCTTTCTAACTCTTAGATTGCACCTTGAACCATTGATCAAGCTATCAATTTCCCCTTTTGAAACATCACTAACCCTAGTGATGATTTAGGTCTTCTTTATGACAACATCCTCCTCATTTAAAATCGTATTCTTATCTTCATCGAGAGATCTTGAAGAAAATTGAATAGATTCCCAACCCCCAAATCCCCATCTATTAAAAATTTTCAAATTGGAGCCCCTTGTCACATTTAAACCTAGACTAACCCATAATTCCAATTCAACCCTCTTATTAACTAAACATGCCAAGGTCAATGGAATTAGGTTATCTACAGGCTTACCTTATATCACCATTGGCTCCTCCAATAGGAAAACCACACTAGAGACCACATCTTGAGCTTCTAGATGAATTTGGCCAATCTACAACCCATTTAGAGAACTCTTTTTCACCTCCACAATATTTGAACCAATATTTACTTGCACTCCAGTATCCTCCCCCACTTTTGCTCAAAATTTTCAACAGGACCACCCATTTGATTTTTCTCCCTTAAATTCAATTTCTTTTAAGACATTTGAATAAACCCCTCAATCATCTCCAATTATGATTCCTTTTTACCCAAAATTTCTTTATGAATGGAATATCATAGTCCACAACCAAATGACCATACTTATGGCACCTTACACATCAAATGAAATACCACAATAATCAAAAGTTTGAACAAAAGGATTGTCACCCTCATGGAGGAGAATTTTAGATGCTAAACCATCTCTTATATCTATTCCAACAAAGTATCTTGGAAACAAACATATTTAATGTGGATAAAAAAAACATATTTATTTCAATGAAACTCCTTAAGGAGTTTCCTATTTCTCTAAAAACCTCCATACACCAATACTCTAGCAAAAGACATAAAAGTTTCACCCATATTGGCTTTACTTTATCTCTTTCCGACTAAGAATCAAAGGTAGGATTCCACTTCTTAAGAGTAAGAGGGATGAAATCCCACTTCTAGTGTGAAGCCATAATTTTTCCCGCATCCATTGCAGAATGCAATGAGAAACCCATCCACCAATGGGAAAGCAGGTACAAAGTTGTCACATAATATAACATATCTTCCTATTTATTTTTCATCCAAGCATGAATATCCTTCTCGCTACATCTTCGAAAGGATATTCTCCCAACCAATGTTTGAACAACCATACCAACTACTTTATGTAGCTTTATATCTTCACTGAATGCTAGCTTTACTAAGATACTCCTTTGTTTAATACACATCCTACTCTTTTTCTTTCAAATCCATCTTCGGAATCCCCTGAACCTTTTTTGAAAATCCCTCCTCCAAACAAATGCATGTATTCTCTGTTACATAATACTTAATACCATTCGCCTATGTAATACCACTACTACTATTCACCACATGCCCTTTCCTTGATCACGGGATTATCAACATTCCCCAACATCCCTTCAAACACCAAACCTTCATTTACTTTAACAATAACCAAACTATCAACCCATACCCTAAGAACCACCCTCGGACTATCATAATCCTTTACCTTACTACTAAAACCATTTGGAAAAATGCTAGAGAACTACCAAAATTCAAGCTTCCAAATAATACACCTTATGCATGCCTCGAGAAATCTTGTTCCTTGTTTTATACACCTCTCAATACCTGAAGACCAGAGTTACAAACAACCAATTCGAAGTTACCAACCATTGAATCCAACTCCTTTCTAACCAAAGGATGATACAACTCAGCTCAACCTTCCTGACACATCCCTTGAAACACAAAATCCAAATTCCCATGCCACCAACATCCTTCCCTTGTAGTTGAAACGATGGATAAGACTCCACATCAACTTCAGTTTGACATAAAATTTTAAGATCCCTTCATGGAGCTGACAAGATAGGAACATTATCCAATCTATACCACATTTCCAAAAGAACATTAGTATTTCCATTTTTCCAAAAAGGACCCCAACTGATTCAAAACATCATTTTGTGGGAATGGAATGGGACCTCATTCCTATCCACACACCTTGAGCCATACTCTCTCACTGTTGGAGAAATTAAAATTTCCCTCTCCTCTAAAATATCCTTCGAGTAGTCCAACACTTCTTCATACAAGTCCCAACGTACCATGATCCTTATGCCAATGGGGATAGCCACAAAGGAATGGTGTTTTCTACTAACACAATGGTGGATTGGTTACAAGGTGAGTATGCATGTTTTTAGGAATATGATCATTGAGCAATACAAATAAAAGAAATCAAAATGAATGTGGAAATAAAACATATAAGAACACAAGACAAGAGAGACTGTAATGCCCCCTCCATTACAACTAGGAAAAGCGAAGCACAATAGGTAATTTTTTTTTTAGCATTAGGAAAATAACGTCAACACATAATTCAACATCGCATAATCAAACAACATCATAATTAAAATAATTACAAGAGACTCATCGTCGTAATCATATAACGTCGCCACCAATGCATCAACATAATTAATAATGACCCATAATCAACACATCATCACATTTAAATAACGACACATAATAAACAAGCATCATAAATGGAGACGCAAGATCAACTCATCATGATCAACTGGAATCATCAGTACTTTTAATCGCTCAACTCATCACATAAAGATAACATAAGATAACATAAGGATAACATAAATATAACATAAATATAATCATAAAGATGGCATAAAGATACTACCCACCCAACCTTCCCTGCAAGCTTAGGACCTCCAAGACACATAAGCAACGCTCAATCCCAGGATTCATCCGATTGATTTTGACCATTCAAGGTCTAGCGACTGTTCTGAGGAACAAGGAGGTGTCTACATCCCACTAACAAAATAAAGTTCAAAACCAACTATGCTAAATCAACAATGTCAACGATAATCAACGACGCAATAGTATTCAAATAACCAATCACACATCACATAAATTCCATGGTGCAAGAAAATTTAATTACTAAATCAATCATACAACGACATAAGTTAAGGCACAATGCATTCAACTTTATTTTATTTTCAAGGCGCAAAAATAAACATCTACTTTACTTCAAGGTGAATGATTAATCAACCATTTAATTCAACAATAATCAACATTATCTCCAGGTGCACGTGTGATCTAAATACTGAATTAACATAATCAACATCATTACAATGCGCACAAGTAATCTAAGTGTAATCATTTAGGCATCAATAATTTTAAGGGCACAATTGTAATAGTGGTTACTTCCACCATCCATTGACAATAAATTGTAGTGCCAAAGTAATATAATTCCAAATTAACAACACATCAACGATATTAACTGGTGAATTAGTAGTCTAGATATCAATTCATCATGCATCAATAATTTCAATGTATACAAGAATAAAATAAAATATGTCCCAGGATTCATGCCTCTTTTCCCCTTATCTATTTTGTTTTGTAAATAAAAGTAACTATATATTGATATTCACAAATATACGTGGCATTACAAAATTTGGAGTCTGCCATCTGTCCTGCCACATATGGGAAACCAGGACATATGGATATCAAAATTCAAGAGCAACTGTAACTGTTTGGACATGACAGTAAAAAATTCTAACTGATAAAAATGGTCACAGTGACTGGCTAATCAGTGGCCATGGTCAACTGTCATACATTTTCTGATAGAGAATCTCAATTCTCTACATAATTGACTTGAACAAAATAAAAACATAGACCTGGGGGAGATAGTCCAAGTGTGAGCTTAGGATTGGCCTTCCATGGGTGCTGTAGGTTGGGACAAATTTCTTGCCACATGTTGGGCACCGCTTGCTTGCAAAATCTTCCATCATGGCGTCGAACAGGAGGTCCATTCGTTGTCCCAGGATTTGCTGGATGTGTGCCTGGTCGTCAAGTTTCTATCCCAGCTTGGAAATGAGCTGAAGATGCTCGTCTGGGAGTTGAATTGCAGTGGGCGGAGGTAACTACTCCATCAAATATGCATCCATATCCAATTCTGCATCCATTGTTGTTGTTGGAATATCCACTTGCCAACTGGGAGGAATTTCTTTCTCCACCAAGCATTCTCCAGTGCCATAAAAATGTTGCATAGTGTGGGTTCTGAGGGGGGAAATTTCTGGGTGAAAGCTAGGCGGAGGGGCGAGCTTCTCAAGAGGGAGAATTTCCTCCTTGATTGGGCAGCGTCAATGGTGGGATTGGAAGTAGGAGGTCGGGGTTGCTGAGGCTAATTATGGCTCTGGCTAAGACAACTAGCAGTGATGAGGGAAATTTGAGAGGGGGGGAGTCTGTTGCGTCTGGTAAGGGAGTTATAGTACAATGGACCCCTTTTGGATTTGACCCTATATCTGGGAATGGTGTGTGAGTTTATATGAGGATTGGGTAGGATAAACAATGGAGGATTTACCATGGGCGGCCAAACAGTCGAGTGCAAGGTGAAAATGAAATGGGAGAGCCAGGGAACAGTCGAGCACAAAGCGAAGATAAATCCAAGGAACAATTGACTCGTAGGGATGATTTTAGGGGATAAATTTTGCTCATGGGCTAATTTTCCATGGTTTTTCCCAAAAAAATATTCTCTATTCTAAAAATGATTCGCCCAAATTCTATAGGATAAAATTATTTTAACTTTAAAATCGCTAAAATTTTATACAAACTATATAAAATCCTTAGAAATTTGAATGTTTTTACAAAAATATAGCCAAACATTTATAGTTGGAATATGAAGGATTAGTAAGATTCGCCAAAGTTTCTACATTTTAAAATAAATTTCCATCCTTAAAATCATCCCTGCAGTTGAGCACAAGGAAAAGAAGGAATGGGAGAGAGTTCTAGGGCACATGCCTTCATAGTGCCTGGCGAATTGACAGGGGAAAAATCCATGAAGGTCGAGGTGACTGCTAGATTGGTGTAGGTACCTTTCCTTGTATGCCCATCTTGGTTCACACAAGGAACCATTAAGTTTCCTTGGAGTGCCCAACGCACTACCATTAATCCTCGATGAGTGTAGTTCATTCAATCCGGAGGGAAGGGAGGCTGTCAACAAGGATTAATAGCTCCCTATGCGACCTATCTCCACCGTCCATTCCTTGAAATCCACTTGTCACCCCATTTGGAAGAGGGTAATCCTGGAGAGCCAACTCCTTGCATTGAAGCAATAGTTGTGAGCTCTGGGACTGCCTTGTGTCAATGTAGATGTCTTTTTTTGTGTTTACTCCCACATTTGCAAGATTTTCTTCTACCTTGTTGGCCTCACGTCTTATGTGTGAGGTAATTAGAGTAAGGGTGGGCCTGCGAAGAGCTTTCAGACTGTTTAGGGGCCCAAGGAGGTGCCGATTGGGGGTGATTTTCTCTGGACCCCTTCCTGTTATGATTTTGGTGGCGAGATTGATGATTACTTTGAGTCCCATTATATTATTAGACAAGTAAGGTTATAATCTAGTGCCATTTGGATCCCTTTGATTAGTCCCCATATTTTTGTCGAGTTATTTGTTTCATGTCATAGATTCTCTGCCATTAGGTACTGTATTTGGCATGCGTTGTCCCAACTAACAGATCCATATCCAGAGTGACCATGATTTCCTTTGGATGCACCATCAAAGTTTACTTTATGGAATCCTGGGGGTGGAGGAAGACATGAGGAGGGATTGGAAGATGAGGCTTTTGGGGGTAGGTTATGGGGAGAGATAGTGGGGAAAAAGGAGAAATACCAAGAGCTTAGAACTGAGGTTTCAGAGGGGTTTGAGGGGAAATATTCAAGGGACCAAGAGTGGAGTTTGAGAGTTTCCAGAATATTATTGTGAATGGTGGTCCAGAGGACTGGGGGGGAGGCTTGAGAATGTAATATTCTTCTATTCCTCTCTTTCCAAGGAGTTGTTAGACTATGAATCACAGGGGAAAGAGTTTCCATGTTCTATTTAGGATGGGAATTTTGTAGGATCCATCTCCCCAAACTTTGATAGTGTTAATGATTCCATTTCTTTCCCGATTGGTCCTTCTCATGCTTTGGGTAGGCTAGTTCTAGGTGGCTTCATTGTATGGAAAGTGATTAGAGAGGTGTTCCATGGTTTATTCTTGCTGATGGCACAAGTGGCATATTGAGGGTCCTATAAATCCTCTCTGAGGTTGTCCATGTTAAAATTTGTTTTGAACCAACAGTCGGAGAAAAGGTGAAAATTTTTACAGCGGAGTTTGGATCTCAGTTGTTGTCCATATATGCTCTTTTTAATTGTTTTGGAAGTTTTCACATGGCTACCGCCTTCTTTGAGTGTAAAAAGTTTCCGTGGGAGTGTACCCCATCGGTGTAATGTTTGGGTTTGTATATCTAGATCCCCATCGAATAATGTTTGGGTTTGTACTTATCTAGATTTTCCTTCGTTGGATCATTTCTTTCTAATATTGTAGGTCGCAATATGCTGCCACATGGAGATCCTGAGCTGTATCTTTCCATTTGCGCCAGGAGGGGCTGATGGAGGTATTCAACCAAATATCTGCCACTTTTAGGGAGGGGATATCCTGAATGTGATCCAGATAGGATATTAGATTATTCTCATTCTTCAAGGGAGGCATCTTCTGTCAGGAGTTCGTTAAGAAAAGTGCACTCTGTCCATTTCGGATTTCCCAAAAGGCGTGTTCTTGTACGAGCGAGCGAGGCAACATTCTAGATGTTAGATCCCTGGACCTTATCCTGCATCCGAATGAGGTGATATTGGGGATTTTTGTTGGGGATTTGAGCCATCGCCACTAATTTTTCGCGTCCATTGTACTATTTAGTTTGCCTGGATCCCGTAGGCCCAGACCTCCCATTGATTTGGGCTTTCAAATTTTATCCCAACTAACCAAAGCCCACTTTTTGTTGGGATCATGACCATGCTAGAGGAAATTCCTCTACAGGTTTCTTATTCGTTTTATTACATATTGAGGTGCAACAAGGGTCGAGAAAAGATAAGTTGGGTTGGCTTGAAGCACCTATTTTAAAAGAGTGAGTCTAGATGGAAGGTTGAGGGAACAGAAAGTCCAGTTTCTTAGATGGTTGGAGATCGAGAGCAGAAGGGAAGCCCAAGAAATATTGTGGGCGAATGAATCTGAGAGTGGGAGTCCCAAGTATTGAGAAGATAGGGAGCATATTGGAATGTTTAGAAGACGTGAAATATGCTATTGGACAACTGTAGGCATGTTGAAAAAGAAGAGTTGAGATTTGTCCAAATTGAAGGAGGTTCTCGAGGCTTCGTTGAAGTCATTGAGAATAGATCTTAGCTTACTAGATTCTTGGGAAGTGGGGGTATTTAGGAGCATGGTATGATCGACAAATTTACTGTGCGAGGCTGTTGGTTGAACTCCATGAAGAATAAGGCATTGTAGCGAGCTATTCTGGATGGATGCTTTGATGTAGCGGCTAAGGCCTTCAACCATGATGACAAAAAGAAAGGAAGAGAGAGGGTCTCCTTGTCTTATGGCTCAGGTCGGGGTGAACGGTTGGGAGGGAACACCGTTGTCTAGGATTGAGAAAAAGGTAGAGGAGGTAAGGTTCATTATCTAGGAGATCCAGTCCTTGCTGAAGCCAAAAGCTTCCAGAAGGGCTTTCATGTACTTCCAGCTGAGTTTATCAAAATCTTTAGAGAGGTCCAATTTTAATAACATACCTGGGGCGTGAGTGCTTTTGAGAGAGTGGATGATTTCGTGGACCAGGATGATGTTGTCCATGATTTTCCCGCCTTCTACATATCCAGACTGTTCTTTGGATATGACGAAGGGGAGAATGGGTTTTATCCTCAGAGCTATGACTTTAGAGATGATTTTGTAGATCACATTGCAAAGAGCTCTTGGTATGAAGTTATTTGGGTTTGTGACTCTCTCTTCCTTGGGTATGAGAGTAAGGAAAGTGACATTTAGCACTGGAGGGAATTTGCTTGAATTCATGGATTCCTCGACTACTGGCCATACTTCTTCACATAGCATAAGCCAACAATAGTGGAAGAAGTCAGTGGTGAAACCATCTGGGCCTGGAGCTTTTCCCTTGGGGAGATCCTGCATTGCTTGATTCCCTTCATCTTGCAATATGGGTCGCATTAGGGCCACATTCTGTTATGAGGAGATTAGGGATGGGATGTTCTGAGTGACCCTGTCAATTGCTGGAGTCCTATCTATGAGGGGATATGAGAGTCGATCGTTGTAGTAGTCCCACAACTCACTTTCTATTTCCCCATGGGTTAGGATGGTATTATATTGGTTGTCTTCCATCTTTGTGATGCGGTTGATGAAGCGTCTGTGGATCATGGAACGATGGAAGAATTTGGAGTTTTTATATCCCTCTTTAATCCATTGAACGCAGGATTTTTTCTTCCATAACATTTCCTTCTTCTTGTATCTTTCTTCCAGCTTCCTTTTGAGGGTATCTTGTTGTTGTTGTTATTGGGAATCTATATGAACTGTTTGGATGTTCCTCTTTTGAATGTCTTTGAGTTTCTATTCTAGTGATTTTTGATATTGAAATATGTTTCCAAATGCTTCTTTGTTCCATTGGCACAACTGGTGCTTGAATTTTTTTATCCTTTGTTGGAATATGTACATTCTGGTGCCATGATGGATCTCTGCATTTTCCCACCATAGGCATGATAAATCCTGAAAGTCCGGGTGGGATAAACAAAAATTTTCGAACCTAAAGGGTTTGATCTTTGGAGTGGCTATCGTTTCTATCCATAGTTGCACTGGCCAATGGTCAGTTCTTTATTTTTGGATAATGTTAGCTTCAACCATTGATCATTCTAGAATAAGGGTTTCCGAGATTAAGAAGTAGTCCAATCTACTTGCTATTTGTTGGGGACCTGATCTCTTGTTGGACCAGGTGAAGGTTCCATTGTCTGTTTCAATGTCGACCAGTTTGAGGTTGTCTATGAGTTCCTGTAGTTTTGAGATGTCCTGCTCCAAGTGTTTCTTCCCTCCTGTTTTTTCCTCGAGCGTGAGGATGATGTTCAAGTCTCCTCCAATTATCCAACATATCCCAATGAGTGATCTAAGATAAGACATGATTCTAAGGAAAAGTTATTTTCCTTGGTTACTTTGAGGGCCATAAGAATTGGTGATCATTCCATCTTTGTCAGATCCTATTTCTCGGTAGTGAGTGGTTATAGTGCTTGTCATGGAGGGTGCTTGGTCCATTATTACTGTGGTAGGATTCCAAAGAATGGTGAGTCCTTCTGCTCTGCTCCTTTCGAGTCCAGATGATAATAGTTTATTTGTCCCCAACATATTTTGAATAAGTCCTCCGCTATTTGTCCTGCACATTTTGTTTCTTGTAGCAGTAGAATGCCCGGGTCTTTAACTTTTATACAGTTCGGAGAATCCTTTTCTTGGATCTCCCATTTAAGCCTCTGATGTTCCATGTGATGATTTTCATCATTAACAATTGGGGGGGTGAGAGAAGGAACTTTTCGATAGAAGCTGGATTTGTCCCAAGTTGATCATGTAGTTTCCTGCCTCCTTTATCAGTTGTTGTACATATTTTCATCCTCATCTTCTATTTTCCTTGAGGATTTTCTTGGGATGTGGGTTTTGATCTACACCTATGCCTAGCTTGGAAGTGGCTCCAGCCGTAGAGTCTAGGATGACCTTGTGGAATTTTCTGAGTTGATCATCCAGGATGGTTTGGAGATCCTTTTTATTGAGCGCTTCTTCTACATTATTTAGATTGATGTCCACCAACTCCTGTTTGTTCATCTCCATTACTGTATCCTCTTCGATTGTTGGGATTTTTCCTGGGTTCAAGGGGGCTTGATATTCTGGGGTGATTATCTGCTCTGTGCTTGGCTATTGTTGTTGTTTTTCCTTGACTTTGTTGTTTCCTCTATCTGTTGGTAGATGGGGGTTTTCTGTCTCTTCTGCCTCTGGAAGATGGTTGAGGCCGTCAAAGGAGTTGGTGTTGGAGTTTCTTTGCCCCCCTCCTTGGTGGGGTTTCTTCTTTTGTTTGCTTTTTGCAATTCTGGACATGTGTGAACCCATATTTCATTTTCTCCTCCATTTCTGGTTTGGTTGGAACATTGAGTGGGTAGTCCCTGAATAGGTGCCCATGTTCATGACATTTACTACAGGGAAATGGTATGTGTTCATAGTCTATGGTCTGAGCCTATTCCTCATCCTGGTATTCCAGGGTGACTGAGCCTAGTAAGGATTTGGATATGTCCATGTAGACACAGATTCTTGCATAAGATGTGTATTTCCTTTTCTTTGTGGCCTCTGAGGACTTGATATGTCTACCAAGAGTGTTGTCGATGCCCATTAGAATCTCTTCTAGCCAGAACTCTTGAGGCATGGAGTAGAGTCGGATCCATACTGGGGCATAGGCAAAATCTTCTTTTTCAGGTCTGAAGCGGTCCGTCCAGAAGCACAAGTATATGATCGTTGAGTTATATAAGTATGGTCCACTTTCAAAGATGCGGTCCTTATCTTCCAGGTTGTAGAATATCACTGTGAAAAACCCTTTGGAGCTTAGCTAGAGCTCATAGTCATATTTCAGAGTCCACCATATTTTGATCCATCATGCTAGGTCCCTTTGCAAAGGCCAGAGTCCTAGAAATTTATCAATGAGTACGTGATCCCTCATGAACTGGGTATGATCACCTACCTTGGTTGATTTTATGACATATTTTGGCGCTATTGGTGTCTGTGGGATGCACTTTCTTGGTACCCAGATTTGAGAAGCTTTTGGATGCGACAATTCCGCATCCATACTTGTACCTCTTTCTCTTCCAGTATCTTCATTCAGGAATTGGTCCCGTAGATGCAATGGGGGTTCGAAGGGCGACTGACACTTTCTGGAGTTTTCTGTCTCGTGCGCGACTGCATTCCGATAAGAGGGGAATTTCACCCCTCCGTCTTCATTCATTCTGTTGTGTTAGGGAATGTGGTAGGGAAGGTTGCACCAAGCATCAACAAAGGAGATCTGGTGGTGCCAGGACACGAAGCGACACAATGCATCAAGATCAAACCCTAGGCGCTCAGGCAGTTCGATATTGATTCCCCTTATATATTGTTATTACATTATCATTATACCATAATTTACACTCATGTAAGAATTAAAGAAAACATAATTCAATGTTAATGCCTCTTCCTTACTTTAACCATATTTGTAGACATTTATCTCCTAATCCTAACATAATTAAGTATGCAAGAATAAAGTAAAACATATTTCAGTAATGGTACCTCTTCCTTTAATCATTACTAGTATATTATTATCTCCCAATTATATTACCCATTAATTAAACTTATGCTCGAGTAAAATAAACCATATCTCAGTAACTTTAGAGAAAACAATATTAAGTTTGATTCTACGCAAGGTATGTACGCAGAACAAAAACTGTCAATAAAATTCGATGTCTGTATTAAAATTGATCACCCAGAACCCTCCTTTAAAATTTGGAAACTTGAGTAAGTTAGGCATAACCTCCCTATTCCAAGTGTCGAATCCTCTTGAGGGAAGGTGATAATCCCATACAATAAGGGGCAAGTGTCACTACAACTCTAAACTTACTGGAATGTCCTTGATTAAATGATACACATAATTAAGGCTAAAACAAATATATATGGGGCAAGGAATCGAACGTGGAGAGGGTAATTTCCCCATCAAAACACAAAGATAAAAGAGGAATCTATGGGAAAGGAAATAAAAATGCAGAGTGGGTAAGTTCCCCATCAAAATGCAGAGGTAAATGAGGAAATTTTTGGGCAAAAAGTGACCAGAAACGCAGAGGGTTAATGAAGGTTGGCATGCTGGGTGTAGACAAAAAAAGGCAGAGATTGATTTGAAATTTGTTGAGTAAGGGAGAAGGCACAAAACTCACAACTCCAAAAAACTTAGAGGTTAAGATACCCAATCGTTGGGCAAGAAGGGTGAAGGCACAAAAAAAAATGCAGAGTTCAAGGGAAGGATTGCAAAGGGATCCACCTCGCTGAAAAATCACACACAAACAAAATGCAGAGGGTACACATAGATAAATTCGCTAAGGGTAAAAAATGCGCCAAGGGTAAAATGAAATTCGCAAAGGTAGTCCTTGATGAATTCATTGAGGTACCCCTTGATGAATTCATTGAGGGTAAAATAAAATTCGCAGAGGTACTCCTTGATGAATTTGCTAAGGGTAAATCAAATCATAGAGGTACCATAAAAATGCGAGAATACTCGTTAAAATGCAGAGAGTATCAAATGTAGAGCAAAAGTAATCCTGAAATTCACTGAGAAATGGAAGAAATAAAGGTAGAGATGAACAAATTTTCACTGAGGGTAAGAATGAAATGGAAAAGGTTAAATGGATAAAAAAATGCATAGATAATCTGGGAGATAAAACGCCAGGAGAGAGCCTCTAATTTGGGAGATTTTTTTTTTTCATACACAGAGATAAATCAATGATTAAAATGCCCAGGAGGGAGCTCTAGTTTGGGCGAAATTTAATTATGTAGAGGTGAATGAATGCAGTTTGATTTTAAAAATGCAGAAGTGTGGTTAATAATACATCCTGGGTGAATTATTAAAAATGCAGAGATTCGTTTACATGCTGGGAAAATTTTAAATACGTAGAGGTGAAACACGATGGAAACGCCCAGGGAAAACATCTGTAAAAAGTTGTTGAGGGAAAAAACTCATAGATTTAAGAAAAAAATGCATAGAATAGAACTCATAGATCAACACATAGAGATTAAATAAATCACAGAGGATGCAAAGGATATAAAGTCGCATAGGAAGCATTCGATAGCCACATGAATTTGCAAGGCCATCAATCAATAGAATAATTCAAAAACATATATAGAATAAAAAATTAATATAATGCAAACTCAAAATGAAAACACTGTGACTGACGAAGATAGGCTTGATGACAATTCTTGGTTACTAGCGTTCCCTTCCCTCGTCCACTTGATAATCGTTTAGACTTCACAAGTACCTCCCAACCAACGCTAGGGGTAATCTTCTTCCCCCTTATCCTCCCGATCCGCAAGGGGCCACGCACAACACAACCAAAATCCTCTAGCTCCCAGCTCGCCTCGCAAGGTAGAGCCACCATTCTCTCTCTCAAGCTAGGTATCCCAACTCTCACAATTAAAACCAGTCAGAATTTCTGCAGCATAACCTTACTCATAACCCGTGTGTTCCAATCCTTATCTCAACCATTTGTTTTATAGAATTTCCTTAGCGACAACTTGCCATTTTCACTATTAATTCATTTTAAAAAAAAATTAATTATGAATTATCCCCCCCATAAGCTTGTCACCCATTCCCTTAGTTGCACAAGTAAATCCACAATTTAATTTAATTAAAAGTCAATTTCCCTAATCCATCCTAAAAGTGCTCCTAAAATTACTCCCAGTTGTCCCTTTATTCCCTTTATTTCCCATTTATGACTGATGTCTTTCTAAAACGAAGTTAACTTAAAATAGGAATGTTCTCTAGTTAGATTAGACTTTAGATACCTTTCTATTCTTACACATTCTTGTATGCTTTATTCCTTTCTTATAATTTCTAATTTTGGTATTTACTTGCATAATGTGTATTAATCACTCTTTAGATTTGTTTTATTTTTATTGATTTCTTAAGTTGATTTACTTCACCCCTCATTATTTAATTGATAAAATTAGCTTTTAGTCTTCTCACTAATATTATACTTAGGCTTAGTTACATTTTTATTTGCACGATATTAGACCCTTAGGGATTATGATTAATAAATTCACTCTTTAGTTAATTAATTAATCAATTAATTAATTCAGTAGGTGCTCAAGATTTTATAAGGTTTAACATCTGCTCAAAGTTTTCTAGGCCACCTAGATTCTTGACTCATTTTTTTTTTTAAAATTCCGCGATGTGCCTTCAAGTCACACTCAATGCTCCAAGGCTGCCACTTGCCTTTGATTCAAATTTTTAATTTCGTGACGTGCCCTTCAAGATGCACTCTATGATCCAAGGGTGCCAATCACCTTTGAATGGTTTTGTATTTGTCTAATCCCTGGAGTCAACAATCCATTCGGGTGACCTTGTGAGAGACTAAGGGCCTTTAAGGAATAAGGACCCTTCTTTATTTCACACCCCTTAGAATATTCATGAGCGACTGTCTCATTCTGCCCTCACAACGTTGTATATATCTCGAAATAGGTAATCATTAACCTACATTTCGAGCCATGATGGGAGTGCTAGTAGGCTCTGACAGGGTTGCTTCCACACCTCTCCCTCAACATCTAGTTTTTGTGCATGGCCCCTTTACTCCTTATGTGGGTCTGATTAGCAAGAAATCGTTAGACTGCATCCATCAATGAAACACTACCAATGATCCATAAACAACATCATAATATACCTGATCATATGTCACATATGCATAAATAAAATACCCAAACCAATCGAATCCACTCCCTAACTCAATCCAGAGTCCAATGAGGTCCATTGATGCCATCAACATCCTCAATATGTCAAGTGTCCTACACACTGAGGGGAAACTCGTCAATAGTATCCATAAATACACAGATATAAAATAACATAATATCATAATCCATCAAAATCATCATAACAATCCATAAATGAACAAACAACCATATACTAAAACCAGATCACTTGCACACAAGTGTCCTTAAATAATAAGTCAATAACATGTGCTCGCAAGAGAAGGATGTTACATACACCCCCTCTTTTTTTAAACTTCGTCCTGAAGTTTCACAGTATATAAATGCAGTAAATAAAGCATCTGAAAAGATCTAAATGTGTAACTATCAAACAAATATGGAAACTACTAGCGCATATCATATGTGTGCTCCCAGGTATCCGAGTGTGGACTATAGTTGTCCCATTGGAMCTTGACCTGATCGACTGTTTGACGTCGTATTTTTCAAATTCGATGGTCYAGAATGCGGATTGGCTCCACCGTGAGTGCACCCTCATACGACACCTACAAGGAACTCATGTCAATCATATGTTTAGGATCACTAACATAATGTCTGAAAATAGATACATGAAAAACATCGTGCATACGCCTCAAAGAATCAGGCAAGGTTAGTCGATAGGCCACAGACCCTTTATTTTCCACGACTTCGAAAGGTCCCACAAACCTAGGAGAGAGTTTAGTACCCTTTCCAAACTTGATCGAACTCTTGTGCAGTTTCACCTGCAAGAAGACTCGATCACCAACTTCATAACTACGATCAGCACGATGCACATCAACACAACTCTTCTACCGATCATGCGCTTCTTTAATCCTTTGTATTATCATTTGGATTTTTTATTTCATTTCTTGGATCGCTTTTGGTCCTACTGGGACCCTATCCTCAAGTCGATCCCAAATCAAAGGCGTCCGACATGGTCACCTGTAAAGAAACTCAAATGGCACCATCTTAATGGTGCTTTGATATTTGTTGTTGTATGCAAACTCTATCAGTGGAAATAACTCTTCCTAATGCTTTTGTTGGTCCATCACGTACACACGCAACATATACTCCAAGAATTGGTTCATTCGTTCTGTCTGCCCGTCTGTCTGAGGGTGATAAGCGATACTAAATTTAAATTGGGTTTCCAAGGCCTCTTGAAAACTAGTCCAAAATTGTCTTGTAAACACCGATCCTTGATCAGATATGATCCTTTTAGGCATGCCATGAAATCTCACAATCTCGCTAATAAAAACTCTAGCTATGTATGACACCTGATACATCGTACACACAGGGATAAAATGTTCACTCTTCGTTAGAGTGTCAACTACCACAAAAATTGAGTCATGCCTCCTTGCCATCAATGACAATCCCACAATAAATTCCATTGAAATGACCTCCCATTTTGATTTCAGAATAACATGTGGCTGTAGCAATACAACCAAATGTCTATGTTCAACCTTCACTTGTTGAAATTCTAGACACCTTTCCACGTAGCTAACTATGTTCACCTTCATTCCTTTGTAGAAGAATAAGGGCTTAAGGTCTACTCTCATCTTCGTGACTCTTGGATGAGCCATGCACACTGCTCTATGAGCTTCATTTAAGATCAAAATTCTCAATTCGTCGCTAGGTGATACGTAAATCTGGTCATTATACCTCATCAATCCGTCGTTGTCCAAATTATATCCTTCAAATTTAGGTACTAACATGGTGTCTTGTCCTATGTTTTCCTTAACCTATTTATACCAGTCATCGTCGTGTTGTATAGTTAGAATGTTTTCTCGAACATTTGTTTGAAGAGGTATCACCGAGAATATCCATGGTCTCTGACTCAATACATCTGCCAGTTTGTTTACTGTTCCTTTTATGTAGGTAATCTCAAAATCGTACTCGCTAAGTAGTTCTTACAAACGCCTTTATCGTGCATTCAAGTCACTTTGCGTAAAAATGTGTTGCAAACCACAGTGGTCTATCTTTAGTTCAAATTTTCATCCAATTAGGTAGTGTCTCGACACTCTTAGGGCATACACAATGGCCAATAAATCCAAATCATACGTCGTGTAATTCTCTTCATGCTTTCTTAATTTCCCCAAGATGTAAGCGATCACTTGATCGTCTTGCATCAAGACTCTGCCTAATCCTTCCTTGGATGCGTCCGTGCATACCAAGAATTCCTTTTCCATGTCAGTGAATTTTAGTATTGGCGATGTTGTCAAAAACTCCTTGAGCCTTCGAAATGCTTCCACGCATTTCTCGGTCCATACACATTTTTTTTTTCTTCTGCAATTTCGTGATTGGATTTCTATCTTCAAAAAACCTTCAACGAACCATCAATAATATCCAGTGAAACCCATAAAGCTATGTACTTTTGGTATGTTCGTCAGTGCATGCCATTCCATAATAGCCTCTACCTTTGATAGATCCACAATGATGCCTTCACTGAAGATAACATGCCCTAATTAATGAATCCTCGATTGATAAAAAGAGCATTTCGATAATTTCCCATACAATTTGTTCTCTCGTAAACACTGTAGTATCAAGCGCAAATGTTCATCATGTTCTTCCGTCGTCCGAGAATATATCAATATGTCGTCAATGAATACTTGAAAAAACTTGTCCAAGTATTCGCGGAACACCCCATTGATCAAGATCATAAATACCCCTGGGGTGTTTGTCAGTCCAAATGGTAAAATGATAAACTCGTAATGCTCAAACCTCATATTGAATGCAGTTTTAGGAATCTCTTCCTCTTTGATCCATAACCGGTGATATCCTGATCTCAAGTCAATCTTTGAAAACATAGTCACGCCTTCATTTGGTCAAACAAATCGTCTATTGTTGGAAACAGATACTGGTTCTTGATCGTTGCATTGTTCAATTGACGGTAGTCAATATAGAGTCTCCACGACCCATCCTTCTCCAATATGAAAATAATGGGTGCACCCCAAGGTGACACACTTGGATGTATAAGTCCTAGGTCCAAAAAATCCTTCATTTGCACTTTCAACTTCTGTAACTTAGGGGTCGACATCCGATAAGGCGTTCTTGCTATCGGTTTAGTTCTAGGTTTTAATTCGATGGTAAATTCCAGCTCTCTTTCAGGTGGAAAACCTGGTAACTCTTCTAGGAACATGTCAGCAAACTCTCGTACTACCAGAAGGTTTTATAATCCTTCCACCACACCTTTGTTCTTCAACACTAGGATTGCATATATCTTTCATCCTTTGCACATGATCTTCCGTAGCTGTAGGGAAGAAATGACCCTTAGGGAAACTCCTTGGTTTCTTTCTACAATCACTCGTCTCTTTCCCTCATCATAGGTCAAATTCAACCATTTCGTATTACAATTGAGTATCACATCATGTGATTCCAACCAATCCATACTGATAACAACGTCACAAGATCCTAATATCGTGAAGTACAGGTTGGAATTCGTTAAAAAATATCCCAGGTTGAGGCTACAGTCCGTAACCTTTCCTCCAACCTTCTACTTGGCACCCAAAACCATTTCCATGTAGCTAAACTTGTCCTATTCGTCTTCCTTTACCCTGATTCTTTTTAGCGATGCACTAGAAATAAAGCTCTCTGTAGCATTGAGATCTATCAAAATACTAAAGGTCTGGTCAGCGATGGTACCTGACATCTCGAGCACAGTAGACTGGTGCTTGGCCTGACATTTATTCACCGTTGCATGAATCCGGTGGGCCTTGCCCAAATCTCCAACTCTAGTGTGTTTGACTGAACCGACTTCTTTGGCCCTCTCAACTGGACAATCATGTTGGTAGTGTGGCCCTCCACATGTCCAATATGCAGTCTTTGGTTCAGTACTCCTGGCACTCGAAGTAGTAGTTGTTGGCCCACCAACCTAAAACCCTAGTTTGTTCTGATGAACATGCCTAAACTACTGCTACTGCTGATGAAGCTGGTGTTGGTGCTGTGGTCGTTGGTAGGGAGTCCATTGTTGAGGCGCTGGTCACCATGGTGTTGTGAAAATGAATCCTCTCGAAGTACCTCGATACCTTGAAGGATGTCTAGTTGGATCCTGATGCTACTGCGCACCAGATGTCGCCTGCCCCATTTGTCTCGCATAATTCCTACCTTTACCCCCATTGATCATCTCTTCCTTAGCTATGAGGGCCTTCTAGACTGCATCGTGCAACTTCTGAGGCATTAGTATCCTCACTTTCACACAAATGTTGATGTTAAGGCCGAACAAAAAATTGTTGACCTTGAGCTTCTCGGTGCTCAAATGCAAATCATACCTGAGCAACTCCATGAATCGGGCCTCATAATCAGGCACCAAATGACCACCCTGTCGTAATGCGTCAAACTCATTGAGATGGCACTCAATGAATTCCTCTGAAAAATGTCTCTCTCGGAACCGATCCTCTAACATTTCCCATGACACATCTTTGACGACCATGTTCAGTTATGGTAGGCACATCTTCCACCATAGAAGAGAGATCCTCTTTAGCTGAAAGATAGACATACAGACTTTCATGTTGGAGGTGTAGTCGCGAAATGCGAAGCACATTTCCATGCTCTCCAACCATGCCTCGATGGTTGCGCAGTCCATGGACCCGCTGAACTCAGGAAACTTAACCTTCTTAAGTTCTCTATGAATGCTTCCAGTATCAACTGGGGCACGCTGTGGACCCTCAGGGGTACAAGTGCCTTGACCTCATCTCTCTCTAGATGGTTAATCAAGTCCTTTGACATCTTGATATGAAAGGACCTTATCAACCCAAGCACATCCCCCACAAAAATATTCTCCTGAGCAATGAATTTCTCTTCTCCTTGGGGGTTAGACCCCTTTGCCGTGGATGATACTAGAGGCATTGCACATCCTCACCTAACACCACGTCGTCTGCCTCCACGACGTTCTCTAACGATGATTAATAGTAGGGACACAATTCAATTTAATTAGCGATAAATTATTAATCAAGTGTTTAATACAGTGGAGGGTGTAATGATCCCGATTCATAGGGTTGAACCTTCTCTGATACCATATGTAACGCTGCCTCTGTTACGATTAGGAAAAGCGAAGCACAATAGGTAATTTTTTTAGCATTAGGAAAATAACGTCAACACATAATCAAACATCATCATAATTAAAATAATTACAAGTGACTCATCATCATAATCAAATAATGTCACCACCAATGCATCAACATAATTAGTGACAACCCATAATCAACACATCATCACATTTAGATAACGACACATAATCAACAAGCATCATAAATGGCGACGCAAGATCAACTCATCACAATCAACTGGAATCATCAATACTTTTAATCGCTCAACTCATCATATAAAGAAAACATAAGATAACATAAGGATAACATAAAGATACCATAAAGATAATCATAAAAATGACATAAAGATACTACCTGCCCAACCTACCTTGCAAGGTTAGGACCTCCAAGACACATAAGCAATGCTCAAGCCCATGATTCATCCAATTGATTTTGACCATTTAAGGTCTCAAGGCTGGTGACTGTTCTGAGGAACAAGGAGGTGTCTATATCCCACTAACAAAATCAAGTCCAAAACCAACTATGCTAAATCAACAATGTCAACGATAATCAATGGTGCTATAGTATTCTAATAACTAATCACACATCACATAAATTCCATGGTGCAAGAGAATTTAATTACTAAATCAATCATACAACGACATACGTTAAGGCGCAATGCATTCAACTTTATTTTATTTTCAAGGCGCAAAAGAAAACATCTACATTACTTCAAGGCAAGTGATTAATCGACCATTTAATGGAACAATAATCAAAATTATCTCCAGGTGCGTGCGTGATCTAAATAATGAATTAACATAATCAACATCATTACAATGCGCGCAAGTAATCTAAGCATAATCATTTAGGAATCAATAATTTTAAGGGTGCAATTGTAATAGTGGTTGTGTCCACCATCCATCGACAATAAATTGTAGCGCCAAAGTAATATAGTTCCAAATTAACAACTCATCAACGATATTAACTAGCGAATTAGTAGTCTAGCTATCAATCCATCATGCATCAATAATTTCAACGTATACAAGAATAAAATAAAATATATCCCAGGATTCATGCCTATTCTCCCCTTATCTATTATTATTAGATTATCATTTTACCATAATTTACACTCATGCAAGAATTAAAGAAAACATAATTCAGTGTTAACGCCTCTTCCTTACTTTAACTGTATTTGTAGACAACGATCTCCTAATCCTATTACACATAATTAACTTATGAAAGAATAAAGTAAAACATATTTCAGTAATGGCACCTCTTCCTTACTTTAATCATTAATAGTAGATTATGATATCCCAGTCATATTACCCATTAATTAAACTTATGCCCTAATAAAATAAACCATATCTCAGTAACTTTAGAGAAAACAATATTAAGTTTTATTCTATGCAAGGTATGTACACAAAACAAAAACTGTCAATAAAATTCGATGACTGTATTAAAATTGATCACCTAGAACCCTCCTTTAAAATTTGGCAACTTGAGTAAGTTATGCAGAACCGCCATGCGCCAAGTGTCAAATCCTCTTAAGGGAAGGTGATAAACCCATACATTAAGGGGAATGTGTCACTGCATCTCTAAACTTACTGGACTTTCCTTGATTAAATGATACACATAATTTTTAAATTAATAATCATATAATCATTTTGCGTGTAGGGAACAAAGATTTTTACAGGTCCTTGGAGAATAAGGCTTTGCTGATTTTTGGGCCCACCATATGGGAGAGGTGGAATTCCCAGAAATCCAACCTCAAAAAAGAATTGATGAATTATCTAGAAATCCTTTTTGGTGTAGATACATTTAATAAGACCTTGGCAACTGTCGCAGCTGGACAATATTTAAAATATACGCGAGAAACATATAGGAAGCACTTGAAACAAAATGATAGGTACGAGCGTCCTCTGATGATTCCAGAGAGGGAGTGGAAGGCCCTCATTAAGGATGCAAAAGAGAAGAAATTGAATGATGAAGGAAAAACACCCTCTGGTCCCAGAAGGTAAATTACAATTTCGATTGAATACCTTCAATTTTTTTTAGATGTAAATAAAATTGTGGTATATATTAACATACTTGAAACTTTTGATGATAGGTTGACTAACACGTCAAAAGAAACAAAATCAAGGCTTTCCAAATTTGGCCAGCACAGGCTAGGCCAGGGCAACTACTTGAAGTTGCAGTCACGAATTGTAAGTACCTAAATATATTATTTGTATCGCCTTAAAACTTTTAGGTAATTGCAACAAATAACATAAAAAATGCATACTCTTATGCAATGCAGGGTGACGAGTTTGGTACTAAAACCACAGAGGAAGACCTCAAGCTTGGTTACAAGTATGGATATAAAGCGGTAGCTAAACGTCGAAAAATCTTGGGGTAGATACCAAGAACCACTTTACAAGATAAGGTAAATAAAATTCAATCCACATTAACCTTTATTATTAAAATATTACAGTCATGTTGGATATTATTAATATTTACAACTTTGTTTTAATCAGGGGAGCAACATTGTCAACGAATGCACTAGTATTGGAGATCAGTGTGTTGATAGAAGTTTGCAGCCCAAAGATGGTTCTGATCCCATTTAGTCCCAATTTTCCATGAGGCGTAGCCCCGCAATGGTGCTACGACCGATATGGAACATGACGGTAAAATGGTTGTATTTTAATCATATACTTAATAATTTTGTAGTTATACATTTTGTACTTCTATTTTTTTTTACTTATACATTTATGATTGTCCTTATAAATTTTTTGGTCTCAATGGAAGAGAATTTTGTACTTGAGGCTTGTACAGTTGAAGAGGAGGACTTGGGGGAAACCATTCCAACAGTGTCGACCAATGCACTAGGTAAATAATGACATTGCAGGTGTTTTTTTTTTAATGTTAGTAAAGTAGTTCAATGATATTTAAAAACTGACCATTTAAATTTTGTATTTTTTTCTTTTGTAGGTGATGCCTCATCACAATGACCTCCATTACACTGTGAGTACCCCACTACTAGGTGTTCTCTACATGATAGGACACAATCACAATCATATTTTGAAGAGCACCCAGAGAACAAAGACATAGATATTGATGAAATGATTAGGAACTATAGAGCTAAGAAGAAGAGGCCAACTACAAGTACTAAATTATGATGTACATGAATATTTTAATATTAATTTAATATAAAATCTATTTTCACCATAATTTGCTCACTCCAAATGGATCAAGGAAACATTTTATTTCATTGTAAAGAATTGTGAATATTGGTATGTATATATGTTTGTTTTTGTTGTAAATATTTCAATAGATTTATATGTTGGGTATTGGGGAATTGAGAGTGATGTGAGGGCGGGGGGAGGGGCCATAAGAGCTTCCGCCTTCACGTGGTTGGCCATGTTCAGTAGAGAATAATTTATTGGAGCTGTTTAATCTTGGAGAAAACCTCCCTCCATCCAATATAGCAACAACAAATTCAATGTTAACTTCGTTGCTGATACTTCAAGTCAAGGGAAGCAGTTTGATCAAATATTAGATGCGTGTCTCCAATAAATTATTCTTGAAACCAAGAGGAGATCATTCAGGTATGTTCTGACACTCTCGTAAAAATGCATCTTAGAGTAAATAATGTGCTACAAATATTACTTGTATTGATGTTTTAGATATTTATGGATGTTGAATGATTTTGGCAGGTACTTTAAGATATTTCTTCATCGATTGAGGGAAGCTCAAGACTAACATAGGGCCATACATCTGAAGAGAAACATGTGGGTCCAACCATTCCAACTGTATTGTTGACGAGTTCATCAGATCAGGTGTGATTTCTCCTTTTAGCATACAAGTTTATATAGCCATCAATTCTAGTTATGTTTAATGTTTAATGTTTTATGAATTGTTATGTTCGATTTCTAAATTGAAAAATCCCCATTTAGGTATGTATAATATTTTGATTATTTCCTCTAGATATTATGGATCTGTCAGTGTAGGTTTATGGTTAATCAATGGATAAATCTAACAAGAATGTATGGATAAATTCTAACATGAATGTATGGCTCCGAACATGCCGCCAAAAATGGTAGTTTCTTTCTGCTGACAAGATATTTGGAGGAATGGAACCTATTGAAATGAACATTATGACCATTTGGAAGCTTAGATATTATGAGATTGCAGTGCACCCAAATTGAAAGGACCGTTTGGAGGTCTAGAGATAGAGAGATTGCAATAAACCATTTGGAGGCTCAAACATCATG
>SNQJ01S0013565.1:395002-407032 GCA_010110895.2 Picea sitchensis
CTGTATTACTTGGATGATCACTACTTGATCCTTCTTCATACCCCAATCCAGCTTTCAACTTTGGGTTTCTTTGCTGATTTAGAATGGAGGTTAATCCTTCTAAGGCTTTAATACTTGACAAATTTTGGTGATACAATCCCTTAAAATTATCCATTTATTTTCTGGTTTTTACTATCTCTTCTTCTAAGGCTTCACACCTCACTTTCTTCTCTGACAACTATTGTTTCAGTATGTCTTCTATTTTCTTTTCCTCTTCTAATTCCACTTTTAGCAGGGCAAAGTCTTTATTAGTCTGTTTACTATCTTTCTCGAACTGTATCAACAACTGTTTTTGCTTTTTGTTCTTAATTATGAGTCTGTCAATCTCTTCCAGTGCACTGATCAGTTCTCCTTCCGTATCAACCACAGCTTATTCATCATTTTCATCACTGCCTATGATTTTATTATCATAATCCTCTTTGTCCATAAGCATGAAGTCATTTACCTTATCTTCATAGGAAGAGTCACTATCAGTGTCTTATGAGGAATTGTCATTATTTGCACACAAACTTTTCTTCTTACTATATTTCTTGAATTTGTACTTCTTTTCATCATCATATTCCTGGTCCTTTTTCTGATGGGGACACTTAGATGAAAAATGACCCATCTTACCATAGTTAAAGCATTTGAAGGGAAACTTGCCTTGTTATTTTCCTGATCCTTTCTTTAACCTTCTCACAATTTTTTCCTCAATACCATCTAATTCTGAATCAATATTCTTGTCTTCTTTAAATGATGCTTCTCTAGTAATGGATTTATCTTTGCTAATTCTCATTTCATATGTAATTAAAGTTCCTAGAAGTTGATCAATGGAGAAAATTTTAATATCATTTAATTCTTCTATTGCAGATACTTTTGGATTAAATTTATCAAGCAACGATCTTAAAATCTTCTGAACTAAGAGTGATTCTTCAAACTTCTCACCAAGACCCTTCATGGCATTCACAAGTTCTTCAACTCTTAAAAAATACTTGCTAGCTATTTCATCTTCATTCATCTTTAGTTGTTCAAAGTTCAACCTAAATGTTTGAAGTTTGGCATCTTTTACTTTCTCACTTCCTTCATAGCTGCTAATAAGTTTATCCCACATTTCTTTGGCAGTTTGAAGATGCATCACCTTTTCAAACTCGGCTTCTGCAAGTCCATTCAAGATAGCATTCATTCCCTTAGCATTAAAGCTAAATTCTAACTTATCATCCTTGGAAGCTAGCACAATAGGATTTATGTATCTAGTCTCTACTACATCCCAAACATCAACACCTAAGGCCATTAGGTATGTTCTCATTCTAACCTTCCAAAAGGAAAAATTTGTTCCATCAAACAGAGGAGGCTTACTGGCTAAAGTCCCTTCATGACTTTTCATGTTTAAGCTTACATATCTACCTTTAAATAAAAGGAACCCTCTCTCTTACCAATTGTTGAAATTACTAAGACAACTGAGAGGGGGGGTGAATAAGTTGTTACTATGATTTAAACAATTTTATTTCAATTAAACCATTTTTAATATTTCTCGAAGTGACCATCAATATTATACTACATATGGACAACATAAATAATGAGCATCACTCAAACATAAGATATACACAGAGACAGATTTTCACGAGGAAACCCATAGAGGGAGAAAACCTCTTCTTCGAAATGATAGGCAGTCTTTTAAGTTTTGTACATCATCTATAATTGAGCACCAACTCAATGTAAGGATACTACCTCTGTTTACAAGCTCCAACTTGTTTGCGAGCACCAACTTTCTGGTTTCTCTAGCACCCACTAGAAGGAAGCAAAAACTCCCTAAGTGTTCCAGCACCAACTGAATGGAAGCACCAACTTCCAGTCACACAGGCACCAACCTGTATAACAGAGAACAACTGTTCTCCCTTGCACCACCCTGCCACCCTGGTTTTTCTGGCTGCAACCAGATGGAAGCTAAAACTCCCTATGTTCAAGCACCCACTTGAACCTCTGAGGACAACAGTCCTCCCTAGCACCACCCTACCTCCCTGGTTATAAATAAATGATTGAGTAACCAACAACACAGATAAATCGATTCTTACCACTTCTTCTCTGTTCTGTAAATCTGGTCTACTTCTGTCTGTTTTGCAATTCTTCTCTTCCTCTGTCTATTCTGAAATTCTGCTCTGCTTCAAGCCGTTATGCAATTCTTCTCTTCCTCTATTTGTTCTGCAATTCTTCTCTGCTTCAAGCTGTTCTACAATTCTGCTCTTGCTTCTGTCTATTCCTCATCTGTTACACATCTCTAAGTTTCATCTCACATTGCGCATACTGTCGGTCTCACACTGCGCATACTATAATTTTCCATTTCTTACAGTTCAACTCATTTTTCATTCAGAACGATCAACCATGCATAGTCGTCTCATATCTTCTTTTATTCACACACGCCTCATCAAATGAATCGCCAACCGATCAAGAATCATGAATCAATTTTGCTAACTGAATTGTAACTGATCAATTAACTGTGAGGTGAAACAATAGCCCTCCTATCATATTCGAATTCACCTGCACCATTGGATTACAAGAAATAAAATGTCTTTCGCATTTCGTATTTCGGCAACTCGCGATTTCGCATGTTATGAATTCCTGTTGCGAAGCATATCGACTCTCCAAGTTGCAATCCCTGAAATAGATCCAGATCAACGGTCCACACAACTTCATAATCTGATCCCTTCTTTTCCTAATCGAACGGTTGACGAGATTTCAACATTTTTCCCTTCAAGTTTTTGAGACTCACAATAGTCCCTTTTGGCATTTCACGATTTCGACAATTCTTGTGATGAGATATCTTGACGCTCCATGTCACAATCCTCGAAACTCTGAAATTCCACGTCGCGATCCCTGAAACTCCATGTTGCAATTTCGCATTTCGGCATGTCGCGATTTTTGTGGTTAAGTGTTTCGACACTGCAACTCCTGGTAATCGAAACCTACACCAAAAGGTGTTTTTCGCATTTTAGCATTTCGACATTTCTTCATTCCTGTGGTGAAGTGTTTCGACACTCCAACTCCCAGTATCCATAACTCTGAAATGGAGTTATTTCTCAGTTTGCAAAACTCTTTATTGATGTGCCTATTTTGGGATTTCAACATTCGCATTTTGCGACTTCGGGACTCCTGTGATGAAGAGTCTCGACTCTTGACTCCTCTAACTCCTGGTATCCACAACTCCAAAATGGAGTTATTTCCTGGTCTGCAAAACTCTTTGTTGATGTGCCTGTTTCAAGATTTCAGCGTTTCGCATTTCGCGACTTTAGGACTCCTGTGATGAAGAGTCTCGACTCTTGACTCCTCCAACTCCCGGTATCCAAAACTCCAATTTCTTGGTCTTTGAAACTCCAAAATTGAGTCTTTTACATGCTCTGATCTATCGCATTTCGGGATTTTCTGCTGTGAGTTGCTTCCTTGACTCCTAGAGTTTACGGTTCTGATCTTGCCATGCGATCATCGTTGCGCTACTGGTCTTGCCACTTTCTCTTGTTCATCATTGTCAGGCTGAGCTTTCCATCAATGACAAACAAATACTCTACCTTATGTATGCCCGTAATAAATATGCCAACATGGTTTTCATGCAAGAGCATCTTGATTCTTAGCTTCAGAAAGTGCAAACATTTTCCTCTGGGTCCTTTGAAAAAGTATCTCTCAACTTGGCTATACGATTCTGTTCTGTCAACAACAAACTCAGTGATATACCCTCCAATGGTACTATCAAACCAATGATCTACTGCTCTGGATACAACGTTGTCAATTCTCTTGACCTTCTGGATCAATGCTAGTGTCCAAACCACAGGAGGTCTAGATATGATCTCAAACTGTTTGTCAACTAACCTAGCCAACCACTCGTGTAGCTCCTGATGGATTCCTCCAAAGAAGATCTCATGAATTTCGATGAAGATGTATCTTTGTAGCCAATCTTCAGTACTCAGTTTAGGGTTCTTGTTCTGGGCTTCAATGAAGTCCTTCTCTTGATCCTCCATCCACTTCTTAATCTCTGTCTTCGATGGGAACCACCTTGACATTCCCTTCAAAAGGTTCCTGTCCCGGCAATGGAACCATTTGTTGGCACAGGGGCAGACCCAGGGTTCACTCCAGGAGTGCACCAATAACCCCTAGATACTAGCCCTTTCGGCAACACCTGCGACGCAGATGCAGTCTCACACGAAGCAACGATGAGGGGGTTGTAGGATAGATATGTCTACAACCAGGGGAATATCAAGTGGATCTTTTATAACAACAATCACAGTATTCATATATCACTTATCAACGAGATCTACTCTGTGCAACTATAGATCTTGATCTAACATAGTAATGCAAATAATAGTATAATAAGGACAGAGATCAAAGAATTAATCACTCACATGAGACAAAATATACGTGGTTCACCCTCTCTCTAGGGCTACGTCCACAGAACTGTGCTTATGATATATTGAGATAAATATTACAGTTTTGATCAACACTCTTGGCCAGCAGATCCCCTCTCTCATTCTCTCTTTCTCTCCCCCTTCCTGCACACCTAGCTGTAGGATCTGATCTTCACACCCAATTGAAGATCTTACAATACCAGAAGCCTCTCACCCTCAACGCTTCTCTCTCACAATACAATGACCTCTCACCACAACAATAGAGCTAAATCAATAACAATATCATACCTCCACGAGCCAGGTCCTCTTGACCTTTATTTATTCATTACAATACCTCACCGATAGCCTTAGGCCGAAACCTAGGTGTCAAAACACTAATTACCAAAACCCTAGGTGTCTAAGACCCTAGGTCAACTTGATCCACTTTTTCAGGACTTCGCAAGCCTGTCTTTCCTTCCTTCTCGTGTGGTGCTCCAAAGAATCCAATGGTGGATTTTTCCACTTCCTGAGTCGTCCTCAGTCCATCTTCCTTGCTGATCTATCATCCTCGATCTCCTCATCCAACGACTTGCTTTTCCACACTTCTCTCTATAGTTTCTGTTCTTTTGCTCATTTCGACCCAGTGACAGTCACTGTGTCTCCCGCGAAGTTTGCTTTTTAACTTTTCTTCCTTGTTCTCCATTTATTTTCATAACCAGGGGCCAACAATTGTCGAATTCCTCAAGATGCAAAGTAATCCTAACCATTGGTTACGAGGAGGATACATGGCAATAGATATGCAATTTCATGGGGAAGAGGTCTGAAAGATTCGCGCAGAGAAAAAGTTGATTTTTTTGAAGTTGCGAAGAGCGAGAAGATCTAGACTATTGGATCTAGAGAGGATATGTGGCAGAGATCCACCAGTTTTGGAGAAATAGTTCTTCGGAGGGAAGGTGAAGGAAGAGTATCCAAAAAATCTTGAAGGCTGATCTATCGAAGGAGATCATGATCATTGATCTGAAGTGGTTGTGTGTCATTAGATCGCAAAGGGAAAGTTCCAGCCGTAAATTGTTGAAGCGAGTGGCAGTCATTCCATTGCTTTGGGTGTGAAGTACTTCAGGACAAAAAGGAGTTGGAGTGTTAGGAACTCCCGAATGCCGAAGTTTGAAGCAGTTTTTAGGGTTCAACCCTGGTTCATAGCCCAAGGTTGCGTGTGGAGAGGGGATATAATAAGGAGCTAGCACCCACAAAATTCAAAGCTAAAAGAGCGCTAAGAAAGGGGGCATGTGGGTTCTATACGACCTACGCCTAGGTGATAAAAGGGCCTGTGTTAAACCGAATTGGGGCTAGCAGGGTCTCGATGATCTAATTCAACTCATCCTTGTGAAGATCCTTGACCAAGAGGTCACACAAACGCTAGGAGAGGATTGGGGTTGCGTCAGTTGAGGATTGGGCTTATGCTGGGGACAATAATGAAGTAGAGGGTGAGGGTGAAGGTGAACAAGGGCCTGCGTATTTTCAAGAAAGTCAAGATTATACCCCTATCACCACCTATCCCTTGGAAATTGGTGTGGAGCATCCTTCATAAGGTGAGGTTCAAAAAATGATTGTTCAATGTTGCACAAATCACCATGAAAAGTTGAAGCATGATCTTTAGCAAATGGATCTCCTTGCAGAGAGAAAACAAATATTGTAGATCCTTTTGCATTATTTATATAACTTCATTGATGTATATAAGAATATTGGGTCAACAACCGATGGTTTTGTTTATTTGATGAGGAGACACATGCGACAGGTGATGGGCCCTGACAAATGGCCCAAAATAAATAAAAGGGTGTCAAATGAGCAAACAAAATCAATGTTCCAATCACCCTCACATTGATTTTGAAAGGACCAAAGTGAATGTTGAAGGTGAAATATTTCAAGCACCCTCACATGGCAGACCATCTTTATGATCAATTCTTGGCAACATATGGTAGACTGTCATGGAATGATGAGGTGCCGTATTATTTTGCTAGATTCATTTATCATATTTTTTTGAGAATATGCAACCCGATTATACCAACCTACCACCCAAATATTATGGTGTTGGTAAAGGTCGAACATATAATCAAAGTGGTGCATTTTGATATCCAGTTTTTCCTAGACCTGCACCACCCTTGGTATCTCAACCACCAAGGGTGGTTTCTCTACGTTCATAGATGGAGGCCACTTCACAAGTTGGTTGGGACACGAGGGAGGCAATAACTAAGAATTTAAATTCATCTTTGTTTGGTATTGATGTTAGTTTGAGCCGACAAAGAGCATGATCCAATGCTTGTGATAGTTTTGTATATAAGACAAATGATGAGATAGATCCCATGAGCCTCAAAGAAGTACATGCTTATGAAAAGTTTTGTCGCAATGGTTGGAAATAATTAATTGGGCATGAGGAAGGAGGCATTGGATCGATATGTGTTACAATTGGTAAATGTTTCATGCATTCGATGCTAATTCTTTTATTTGATCCACATCATCACAATTTTTGAACTAACAAAAAATGCTTATGCTCATTAATTGAAGTATACTAGAATGTTAAATGAAACATCATTTACAATGGAGATATTCCATAGATTCACAACTCAAAGGTATTGCATGTTTAAAAGTTTAAAAGTATGCTTTCAAGTGTCAATCATTTAATTTATATTTGTTTAATTATACAAAAATGGTCTATATATGTACTTATATATACAGGGGAACCTGGAGGTGACCTTTGGTATGAAGCCACCTTCTTCCATCTTGGAAGATGTTCCGGTTGGAGATTCACATGTATCAATCATGGTTGAAAGTTTCTAACTATGATTAGATGCATCATAATTTAATTGTAATTGTTAGTTTTTTTCAAGATAAGTACTAACAATTATGTTTCTAATATGCATTTCAAATGTGTTATAGGCCAATATGGAGCAGAGAGTGATGGAGGAGAATGTGGTCGGAGGGGAGAGTGGAAAAGAACGCACAAACATATATGATAATTCATAGATCATATATGTTGCATTTGCAAGTTCTAGTGTGTTTTTATGAGAACTTTATCAAATGATTACTTAATAATTTTTGTACTTATGGATATACAATTTTTGGATTTTTATTCATTTTCGTACTCAATGTGTCATCAAATAGTCTACAACCTTTTTAAATACTTTATCTTTCAACACATTACATTATTTTAATGGATGAAACAAAATATGACAAATATATAGGTTGAGTATGATGAGCCCATTCCAATCTATTATGATAATACAAGCACCATCAATATCTCAAAGAACCCGGTGATGCACTCCAAGACGAAGCATGTTCCAATCAAGTATCACTTTCTACAGGAACAAGTTGCATAAAAGAACATCAAAGTTGAATATGTGGGCACAAAAGAAAAAGTGTCAGACATCTTTACAAAACTGCTTCCACGGGAAGGCTTGGAGTATCTTCGCCAGAGACTCAGAGTTATTTATACTCCAAAATGAATGCTTTTGAATGCTGATCTTATATGTCTTATATGTACACAAGGAAGAACCATAAAGAGGATAGTTCAGGTTGGGAGATCAGACGAGTCATTTAGGGGGAGAAGCCCTGAATGGAAAGATACCTTTTTCATTGATGAAAAAGGGGGAGATATTTATCAGATGTAGAGGACATAGGCATGGTTCCAGGGGGAGCATTGGTCACATAGATGCATACATGGTTCCAGGGGAGCATGAGTGATATGATTTCAGTATTGCATATGATTTTTTCCATCAATTCCAAAGGGGGATATTGTTGATTAATTGGGTTGGTTGTCATTGATGTCAACCCTTGAAGAAAGTCTGGAAGCGAATTCCGGTAGCACAAAATTTTGGGTAATGGACCCAAGTTTATTTGATGTATAATGGTATGAGTTTTGATATATTTGTAGGTAAGACTATTCTAGATGGATAATACATGTCATTCCATTTCCGGTGGTATGTGAAACATCACATAACTCCTCACGGTTTGAGAGTTATGGCCTTACGAAGTTGAAGGACCATCATATGATTGGCTTGAAATCCCAAAAGGTCAAATAAGTCAAAGTGCTTGCAAAGAATAAATTATTTAAATAATAAAGTGAAGTGACAAATTCAAAGATGATTATTTAAATAATAAAGTGAAGTGACAAAGTCAAAGAGGATTATTTAAATAATAAAGTGAAGTGACAAAATCAAAGAGGATTATTTAAACAATAAAGTGAAGTGACAAAGTCAAGGAGGATTATTTAAATAATAAAGTAAATAAAGAAATTTCTAATTATGGAAAGTGGTTATAATAAGGTTAACCCTAAAATGAGGAAAATGGGTTAAGTGGTCAAGCGGCTATTGGATACATGGACAAGTGGAAAATTGGGCAAAGTTGGACACAGGTGACTATGTGGACAAAGTGGTGTAGAAGATGCTTCTAAGGAAGTTACTTGGAGAGTATAAATATGAGGCAAGACTCTCTCATTTTAATCACACTTGAGAATATTGAATATCCATAGGTGACTGAGGTATCCAAAGGATATCTAAGCCAAATTTCAGAGGGAAGGTGAAGTAAAGAAGGCCAAAATTCAAGGGAGGATAAATTCTTTTGATGATGCTTTTTAAGGTATGTTATTTACAGGTCATCTCACCATTTTCGCAATAATTTTTTTTCTAGAATGATTCAGACCGTGAAATTGGGAGGCCATTGAGGAAACATATCCAAGTAGATATGGTATGTTTAATCTTGTGGGTCGTTTTATTTTTGGAGTTACATTCCATGGAAAATAACATTTGTGGCTAGTCCTGAAACTAGTCTAAAACATGTGTTTTGGATAAAAACGTCATAACTTCTTCATAACAGATCCAAATTTATTAAGACCAAATGTGTTGGTTAGATTACAATCTGCAGTATTCTGTGTAAAATTTTTAGATCAATACAACAAATATTCCGTGCGGGGAATGCTCTACATGTTCGCTCTCTAGAATAAGCCAGAATTCAACAAGGTATGCCATTTTTTCTATAACTCCTTTTCTAAGAGGTTCCAAGTAGTGACACCTAGATGAATTGCATAAAACACACTGAAGAACATTGTGTACTATTTTTAGATCTTTATTCATTATAGGTACACAGTTATGATTATTTCAAGTTAGGGTTGTTGACTAATCCAAAACTAGTCATGTGAGACTAAAGGTAAAGTTTGATGAAAATGATAGTCTCTTGTTGTTAAAGTTAAGGAAGGTTTGCAGGTTGAGGTACAGGTTTTTTCATGGTTGATGCACTTGTTTATGGGACAATTTGATTACAGGTTGGTGCATGGTTGATGCACTTGTTTATGGTACAGGTTGATTACAAGTTGATTATAGGTTAATGCATGGTTCAAGTTATTGATACAGGTTGTTTGGTGCAGGTTTACAATAGTATATCTCATAGTGATAGTGTGATAGTGGTTCCATCACTCTACTTATATGTCAGGGCGGTTGGACGGGGAAAGGACAAGTGGTTGTAGCCACCTTTCAGTTGTAGTCAGAGAACATAGGGGGTTGTAGCCTCCTTCTGGTTGTAGCTAGAGAATTGGGGAGTTGGAGCTTCCCTGAGGTTGTAGCCTGAGAAACTAGGGGGTTGGTGCCTCCTTCCAGTTGCAGCTGGAAAAAAAAGGAAGTTTGTGCTTCCAATGAATGTAATTCTTCAATACACATAAGAAAAATCATTCCGTGGTTTTCTACCGCTTTGGGTTTCCGCATGAAAACATTGGTGTATTGTGTATGTGTATGATTGTTCATTTGTTCATTGTTTATTTACTCTGCAAATATTGGATGATAATGATACATTGATATAACACTTGCAATATATGGTTAAAAATGATTAGATTTCTCTATTATTGATTCACCCCCCTCTCAGTAATCCAACAATTGGTATTAGACCAGGTTCCTTCATAAATTAGTTTAACCACCGAAAGGTAGATCATGGAGAGAAAAAACATGTATAAAAATGGAATACCACAGTTTGATGGACAAAAGTATGCATTTTGGAGCATAAGGATGAAGACATATATACAGACACATGGATTTGAAATTTGACAATCAATTGTAGATGGATACACAACACCAGTAATTCTGCTGACAAATGACAAAGAAGTGAAACTTGATCGGAATAATTCCAAATCCACAAATGCACTTCTGAATGGTCTTGGAGAATTGATATTCACCAAAGTTGTACATTGTAAATCCTCTAAAGAGATTTGGGACAAACTTTGAAATATTTATGAAGGAGATTCAAAAGTCAAAGCATCCAAGCTTCAGAATTACAGAGGTCAGTTCGAACAACTAAAGATGAAGGAGGATGAGAATATTGCAGCTTACTTTTTAAGAGTCGATGAAATAGTAAATGAAATATTGGGATTGGGAGAAGAAATCAAAGAATCTGTAATTATTCAAAAGGTACTAATATCTCTTCCTATGAGATTTGACCCTAAGATATGAGCACTAGAAGAAAAAGCAGATCTAAACTCAATAAGCATGGACAAACTACATGGAATATTCAGAGAATATGAAATGAGAACTGAATAAGAAAATCCAGATATAAAAGAAGCAACCATCAAAGCATCCAAAAGGTCAAAGAAAAAGGGAAAGAAAAAAGAAAAAGAACATAGTAGCAACAATGACATCTTGGAAGATGATGAAGACGTGTCCAACTTTTTCAGAAGATTGAGAAAGGGAACCAATGACAGGTATAGAGGTAAGCTTCCTTTGATTTGTTTTAATTGTGATGGTATTGTTCATTTTGCTAGCAAATGTAATCATAAGAAAAAGATAAATGATGAAGGCTACTCAAATAGAAAACAAACATATAAATGCAAAAGAACCACAAATAAATTTTTCAAGAAAAGCTTATGCACCAAAGAAGACATATCATCATCATATGAAGATGAAGTCAGTGACAATGAGACAAAAAGAGTTGTATTCATGGCAGTAGAAGACTCTGATAAAGAAGAATTCGAAGAAGAATATGAAGAGGTAGAAGTTGACTACCGAGAATAATTGTTGTGTGTCATAGAATTTATCAGAAGAGAAAAGAAGAAAAACAAGAAACTACAAGCGGAACTAGACAAGAAAGAAGAGACTTAGGAACTAGAACAAATGATCACAAATTTGAAGGTTTAAATTGAAGAAGATAAAATAATTGAAGAAACACTTAAAGAAAAACTAGAAGGAAGAGACAGGATCATTGAAAATTTGGAAGCATAAATTGTCACATTAAGAAAGGATCTTCAAAAGAAAAATATGTAGAACAACTCAAAAGTTTTAAATGAAATTATCAACAGTCAAAAAAATCATCATGACAAGTCCGGACTTGCATACAATCAAATAGAAAAGGGATCAAGCTCAAAAACAATAGAATAAGAAACATATCCAAAAAGATATGCATAAACAATCAAAGGGGATATGAAGGTCTACAAACAAAATTACAGGGAAACTCCTCTACCAAGAAGATTCAGATTTCAGAATCAACGAACGACAGAAATAGATAGGCCTCAGGAAGAAGAAGGATTCATAAGAGTACCTCCTTTCATAAGATCTTCAACTCCCAGGTATCAAACTATATTTTTTGTTTTATGTTATGCATGTAATAATTT